>JAQPPZ010008324.1:0-15782 GCA_028583015.1 Wollemia nobilis
TTTTTTTTTTTTGTGGAAAACATCCCAAAAGGGATGCCACTTTCGGGTAAGACCCAAGGAGGCAAGGGTATCCATTCCGCTAAAAACGCCCAGGACTCGGACCTGGCCTACCACCTTTGACATACTCAAGGAGCAAACAAACACACAAAACCAAATTAAAAAAAGTAAATAACAACAAAAATAATAAAATAAAATAAAAAAACATGCTCCTTGTGTGTGTCAAAACCAAAAGCACAACCAAACACGCACAATAAGATAAAAGAAACCACAACACAAACCACATAGAAAAACACAAGAACCACATAAAAAAACACAAACAAGACAAAAACAACAACACACTACAAAGACATAACCCAAAAAAACATGAAAAATAAACACAACCAAAACCTAAAAAATAAAATAAAAATAAAAACAACCAACAACAGACAATAAACAAAAATAAAAAAACATAGAAAACACTCACACATAAAAAAAAAATGAAATAACACAAACAAAGAGAAACCCAAGAACAAGAACGAAAAAAAAACACAAGAACAATAACAAAAAACATGAAAAAAAACAATACAACAGAAACACAAGAACAACAAAAAACAACACAAAGAACACAAAAACAAAACAAAACAAAAGAACCCACCCACCTTAAAAAAATAAACAAAGAAGACAAAAGAAAAAAAAAATGAACAAAACAATGACCTATCTAGACCAGAAGACTATTAATGCAAGAATCAACAAATGAAACAAAATAAAGAATAGAATGAGCTAGGGAACTAAAAAAAACTGAATGAACCAAAGAGAAACAAAAGAAAAAAAACAAGAAGAAACTAGGTACCTTCTAAACTGGAGCCATCCAAAGAAATGATAGAAAGAAGAGCTTCCCTAATTTGAGAAGCCCACCATATAGGAGGGTGGCCATAACAAGTAAGATCACCTTTGTCCAAAGCCCAATTAGCTAAAGCATCAACACTCTTGTTTTGATCTCTGACCACATGATTGTAATCAACTTTCAAAAATCCCATCTGGATTAACTAAATCTTCTCAATAATTATTTTTATTCTCCAATCCACCTTATGATTCTTAGGAGTCTTCAAGAGATTAATCATAAGTTGAGAGTCAGACTCAACTAACACCTTTTCCCATCCAACCTTAGTAGCCTCCTGAAGGCCTCTAAGGATACCATACCCCTCAACAAGGTTGTCTTCATTGATCAACTGCCCAGTAGCCTTAGAAAAATAGCTAATGATTTGCTTAATATTAGAAGCTTCCTTAACTGTAGCTTTACATAAAAGGGTAGAGTCATCCACAAATTGAAGATGAGAGATAGGTCTAGCTCCATGAGCAATGGTAACTCCCTCAAGATTTTTGTTTTCCCTCTTTTTGGTTATAGTCCTACCCAAGCATTCAACAAGAATGATGAATAAATAAGGGGATAGCGGGTCACCTTGCCTAATACCTCTGGAAGCTGGGAAATATTGAGAAGGCCTACCATTGATAAGAACTAAGTAGGAAAATGAAGAGATACATCCCATAATCCAATCCATCCAATCCTTAGAGAAACCAAATTGCCTCAAAACTTTGATAAGGAAGCGCCAATCCACTCTGTCATAAGCTTTGGATAAGTCTAACTGGATGAACATAGAAGGAGAATTTTCCATATCCATGGAACTATCTCATCTACTATTTGATGTCCTTCCACATATCCCCCTTGCTCTAGGGAAATAATCTTATGCAAAAGAGGCTTCAACCTTTCTGCCATGATTTTAGTAATAATTTTGAGAAGAACATTACATAAAGCAATAGGTCTAAAAGCCGAGATATGATCAACCTCTTGAGCTTTTGGAACAAGAGTAATATAAGTTTTATTGATAACCTTCAAAATTTCTTTGGATTTCCTAGCTTCTTCCACCACCTCTAATAAATCAACATGAAGGATATCCCAAAACTCTTGGTAGAACTCAATAGGAAAACCATCAGGACCTCGGGTTTTCCCTTTTGTATTTTAAAAACTACTTGTTGAAGCTCATTGATAGTAACAGGAGCAGACAAAATAGAGTTCTCCTCAAAAGTGATAAGAGAAGGGATTGCTTGAAGAACATTTTGTTGTGAAGTTGAGTCAAGAGGAGTAGCAAAGAAAAAGATTGGAAAAGTAATCAACAACAATAGAGTTCATGCCATCCCAAGTATAAACAACATCTCCATAATCTAATTTTAAGGAAGAAATAAAGTTGTGAGATCTTCGAGCTAGAAGAGATTTGTGGAAGAAATTTATGTTTCGATCTCCTTCTTTGAGCCATTGAATTCTAGATTTTTGCTTCCATAAGATTTCTTCTCTTTTTTCCCATTCCTCTAACTGAGTTGTGAGTTTAATTTCATCTCGCACTTCTCTTCTCTGTGAGGCCATCTAGACGGATTTTTTGATTCAAATTTTCAAGATGAGCAATAACTTCATGTTTTTTTTATGAACATCCCCAAACTCTTTCCAGTTCCAAGTCTTGATTTTGGATTTAATGTATTGCAGTATTTTGGCAAAACAGAACATGTTAGTCCCATGCCTAGGTTTACCTTCCTTCCACCATTGTTGCACACGAGGTCCCAAGGAAATGTCTCTAAGCCACATTAATTGAAAATGAAAAGGAGAGAAACTCACATTGGTTTTCCACATTTCCACCATGACTGGCCAATGATCCAAACCAGCATTATTAAGAGTCTTCACTTTAGGAATGTGACCATGGATTAAGAAATTTTCAGAGAGAGCAAAAACCTATCCAACCTCTCCATTATACAAGCTAAGCCTTGCCTTCTGTTAGACCAAGTCATAAGGCCATTATCTTGTTGGATATCCACAAGATGGAGGTTTGTAATATATTCGCTCATGAGGTTAGTACTTTTGTCCAAATTTCTATTTCCCCCCCTTTTCTCATCCAGAGAGAGGATGGTATTGAAATCTCCTCCAATAAAGATCCAAGATTTAGGAAAATGAGAGATAATATGAGTAATATCCTTCCACTGTCTTCTTTTTTCCTCCAAAGAAGTCGGGGCATAAACAATAATGCAGAGCATAATCTGGTTGGAATGTCTACTTTGAATAGCTATCGCCAACAAACCCCAACTGCCAACCATATGGTGAATAACTACCTCTTTTGGGTCCCAAAGACAAGCAATGCCACCCGAAGTCCCTTGGGAACTGAGGGAAACCACTTTTCCAGCTGGCCAAATTTCATTGGCAATTAAGTCCATATCCTCCATTGACATCTTTGTTTCTTGAAGGAAAACAAGATGTGGATGATTTATCTGAATCATTCTTCTAATTTCATTTTGTTTTGAAAGACTCCATTTGAGTCCTCTAATATTCCAAGTGATGATCTTCATTAATACAAGGGCTAAAAATGTTGGGAAGGGCATTAATCTTACCTTCCTCTACAAGCTTTTCACCTTCTTTTACCATATGATATTGATTGGTCTTACGACCTACTTTTTGATTAGAATCCATCTTCAATTTTTTTTTCTCTGTTTCTGGACTTATTCCTATTGAATTTGAGATGGCTTCTAACCTTGAAGAATGCTCATACATCACCAAAATTTTACTAGATGGTTCAATGGAGTCTATATTGGGACCTACATTATTTGAAGTTTTGACATTTGAAATATTGTTTTTCTTGTGTAAATTTTATCCTTTTTTTTCTGTTGAAAACCTTTGATTTGTTGGTTTGTCTCTGAGTTATTTCCTTCATATTTAAATTGTGTTTCTAAGATTTTAGTTTCCATTATTTCCTCTTCCTCACTTGGAACATCATTTGTGGAAAGGATTTCAAACATATTAGCAAATGACTTTGATTGATCCTTCATTACTGGTTTTTTTCTGTGTTCTTCTTCTTAGGTATTTGGAAACCTACTGAGTTTATATCTTCTTTCTTTTGATTAGGAATTTTATTTGGGCAAGCACTGGCCAAATAACCATATTCATGGCAAATTCTACAACGAAAAGGGATGTTCTCATAGTCCACTACTTGCTCCCAAGTGTCTTCCCCAAATTGTAATGTGATATTTTTAGGTAGGGGTTTGTCAAAATCCATTAAAACACAAATTCGAGCATAAATAATATGTTCAAAATTTTGAGTACAATCAGCAGTCATCATAAAAGTTCCTAAAGAGTTTCCAATTGAAGAAAAAATAGTAGGATTCCAAAATTCAATAGGGAGGCCAAAGAGTCTAACCCACACGGAGCTATAGAAGGCATCTCTTCTTCGGATTTAAATTTAGAATGCCAAGGCTTCATGAAAAGCCCCGCCCTTCCAAAAAACCAAGGACCCCTTGAAATTTTTTCTCTTTATCTTCATTGTTAGCAAATAAAACAAGAAAATAACCATTTGGATAAATAGAGATTTGTAACTCACCTTTAGTTTTCCAGCTTTTTGTAGCCCAGATTTTGAAAGCAGATAGACTCGGACGAAAACCCATGAACCGAAAAATTAGTCCTCTTTTTTCCAAATCTTCAATGCCAGTCTGAATGTTACCCATATCAAGCTTAACAATAGGAGTTCCATCAGCTACTTTAAGACATCCTAACTCCGTTTTCTTGGGATCAATCTTAGGCATTCTTAGAGGTTTATGAGAAGCCCTAATATTGATATTAGCATTGGGTTGAGGCTGTCCACCACGAAGGGCATCCCTAAAATTCATTTTTGGGATCGAGTCTTCAAAATTCTTACCCTTGATAGGGGTTTTCACAGTAGAATTATTTTGTGGGTGCACCTTAGCACTAGATTCACTTGAGATATGAGCCATTTTTTGATCAACTGCTTGAAAATTATTTCGTGGTCTCTTTAATCCTTGCCCTAGATGTTGTGGAAAGGTATGGTTTTCACTTTTCTTTTGTGCAACAAATTGGAAGCCATTGTCACTCAAGTTCACAGTATGATTTGTTGAAAGACAAATTTCTAACCCATCTTGTATCCACTACAACATTTATTGCTAAAATATTGAGCATAAACCACCAAAATATTGGTTGCTAGGGCCCGAAGGCCCTAAAAACCAACCTCTGGAGCTGCTTGCACTCAACCCAGATGAAACCCTTGCATAGATGCTTGCCAAATATATCGTTCACACATATGGATGTTCTAGGATCTATGTTGCTCCAAATGATATGAAAATTAGTGGAGATGTTCTAGGGTTTTTCAGGCATCTACCCTCAAAATTTTAGCTCAATCCGAGTTTGGATGAGTGAGATATGGCCAAAACAAGTTCGGTAGTTTGGGCAGTCCTACGAAAAACGTCTCTCTCTTTTCGTGTGCTTTTCAAATTTTTATTTTCATCTTAACTCTTGTTTTTGAATCAGTATTTATGCTTGTCAAATATTCCTCTAGTTTCTTTATTTTCTCCTCTACTGCAAACTTATAATTTTGCAAATCTTCCTCCATTGCAATCAATTTAGTCCGAGTGGCTTCTGTCTCCCATCTTTGAGCTTCCTTGAGCTGATAAACATGATTTAGTCCAATGCTCATCCACTCTATCCAATGCATGAAATTTTTTAACTTCCTCAGAGTGATAGCCGAATTTGAAGTGACCCTCTTATACTCCAATTCTCCTGTGTTCACTGGACAAGTCGGGTGACCAATTCTATCCAAGTGCAGTCTTGGATACTTCATGTAGTTGGTCATCACTCCTTATGACAAGTCATCTCTTTCCACCATTGTGGTTACCTCTTCCCTAGGTAACTTCCATGGGTGTTGTACATGAATATCTGTGATTCTTCTTGTACGCTCCTTGTTGCTCACCCATTCTATTATTTTCTCTAGCTCATGAGACACTTGTTCCTCCCACAGTTTTAATTCTCCCATGCATCCAATACAAAACTATAATTTTATGCTAGCTATGGCATCACCTATTTGTGAGAAGAAATTTTCCACATCATCTTCTATTCCACTTGCCTCCTATTTTTTTTTAATTTTACCGAACTACGGTACCTTCAAAAGGTAGCTTGTTCTCATTCTCCATTATTCCTCTTTCGTAGGAGTTTTTTCTTCTTCTTCCATGTGGTAACTAGAGCTTACTACAAGCTCTCAAAGTGCTCTCACCGTATCTATATTTTCCTCGAGGTGAAGTTTGTTTTACGATCTTCTCCTCCTCATAATATTTTATGTACACACTCTCCTTTTGATATTATTATTGTTATGTCTATTCCTAGGCTTTTTCTTGCTCAATAGAGCCCACTTGTTGCTCTTATGTTCTTGTTTGGGCTACTTCTTTTTCCACATTGCCCTCTTGTTTTTCTTCCATCACCTATTCTTCTTCCTGTTTGGGCTGAGTTTTTGTCACTATGATTTGTTTAACAACAGGTTCCTTTTGTTCTTGTGATGCCTTTACTTCTTGTGCATCAGTTGGGTTATTATGTTTTGAACTTCCTCCCATAACAAATTTGTAATGAGGCTTCTTCTTCTTTTTATCCTCTTCTTCCGAAGCTTTCTTTCTTACTTCAGTATCCTTTTGAGTGGTAACTACCACTTCCTATGCTATTTGCCTCATCTCCATATCCTTCAAAAATTTTGAGGCATCTATGATTTCGAATTCATCCCTTTGGAAAATTTGTGGAGATTCCACCATATTCATGACTGTTGCCCAACTCCAGTCCTCCAGCTCCATATTTTCTAAATCTGACTGTTCTTGCTCCTATTGATTCTTTTATGCAGACTCCTCTTGTTTCTTTGCAACGAGATTCTTTGTCATTCTTTCCCATTGTTATCTTGTTATTATTTGAATTGGGCTTACTCGTCTCTCCATATTTTCCTTCTCTTCCTAAATTGGTGGTTGCTCCTACTACCATTGATGTACTACTTGTTCTAATTTAGGTTCTAAGTTCCTTAGTCTTTTCCTTCGATGATGTACATCCTCATCATCCGAAGGGGTGTCTTCTGATACCTCTACAACCTGTTGATCCCTCTTGGTTCAAGGCTTCTCCGGAGTCACCTTATTAATGGGTACTGATTTTACCTATCTCAATATGGTTGGCTATCCTTCTCCAACTTCCCGAGGTTCTATCAAACCTAGAAATCGGATCCCCCATTTCGTGATAGCATTCAAAAATAATCCAATGGCATGGAAGGTCATTCTAAAATTCTTCGATCTCTTCGTCAGTACTTCATGCATTTTTCTTTCCAAATAGGTACCCCAATCATACGGGAATCCTTGGGTTATACCTTCTACGTACTGAGCCATTCAAATCAGTATCTCTGTGGACCTTGTGTCACCTAACAGTCGATCCATAACTGTATTCATTGCACATGACCAATCATATCCTTTCAATTGGCTTTGTTTGATCCCTCGAGTCCCCACACCCGAGATCTTTGCAACAACTAGTGACTTCACATTAGTCAATATGGTAATGATGTGATATGTTGGCAATATGAATGTATTTATGAATGCATCCGCTATCAATTCTATCTTCACTGACCTCTTTTCCACATTAATGAAAGTAGTTCAGGTTGTAGTATTATATGCCTAGATCATCTGCAACAAATAGTTGTAGAAGAAATTCTTCTGGTGTGGTGTACTTGTGATATAACAACTACACCAGCTTTCTCAAAATATTTTCTCCATGGGTGGTTTATGTTCCACTTATCTCTCCACCACCACCTGCATGTATTTGATCCATGTTGCACAAATGCAATATTTATGATCTCCACCTGACCTTCCTTAGGTCCGCTACTCAGATCCTCATCCTGATCTAGAATTTGTAATTCACTTCTTAACTCCCTTATTGAGGTTATTTATTGTGCCATTTTCTCCTCTCAGTGTCTTGGTGGTGTTCTTTTGTGATCAACTCACCAATATTTATGCCTTTTGCATAATCTATATCCTCCTCTCCTACAAGTATGAGTACCATGCCAATCACGAGACTGAGACTGTCACCCTTGATACTATCATGGATATGCTTCTCTCTCATTTAGGGGTCGAGGTGACCTTTCTACTCTATTGGCCGCAATCCACCTTAACCTGCATTTGAACTCTTCTGTTGAGATCATTCTCTCACCATTCTCCTGGTTAACTTATCATTTGAACATCACCATACCCACAATCAGTAGCATTACCAAAATCATACAATTTTACTGCAAATCATACAATATACTCCCCTTGTACGCTTGTATGATTTCACCTTCCACTACCACTTCCAGATCGTACACTACTTCTCACCGTTCAGTTCTTAGCCTTCAATCCTCAAACTACCACAACTTCCTCAAATCGTACATCTACGACATGAAATCATATAGAGTGGCACTACTCCATACACTACCGCTTTCTGGCTACCTCCCTCCATGGAATCCGTACAATTTTAGATTTGTTAAAACTACCCAAAATAGATTGAAAATCGCTAAGAACTGTACTATCTTCTCTTGAAATCGTACAACTCACCTTTCAAATCATACAGTACGACTTTCCAAAGCCTAGTTTGTAAAAAATTCAAAAATTTGACCTCCTTTGCCGAATCTTTCACCAACCCATTTGCTGGATTGCCCCAATCTTCCTTTTCAGTGCTTTTTGGTAGCAATTTTCCAACTTCTCCACCTCTGGCGCAATTTATCTTCAATAAAAAAAATGGTTGTATTCTATGGTTGTACGGACTTCTCATTCCTTCCACTGCCTTTTTCTAGCCTTCTTTTACCCGATTTGTTTGATTCTAGGGTTTCAATATCTCTTTTCCTTGCAAATTCCGCCTTCGGATCCAAGTTATCACTGTTGCAAACCTTAATGCATGATTTTTCATCACCAAGTCCGTACTTGGCCAATTTTTTGTGTTATTTATTTGTACTTTATAGTTTTACTTTGATATTTCCCTTTCATGGAGTAAAACCCTGATTTTTCTCTGCCTCTTCCGGTTCAATTTCTCCAAAAATGAAAATACTCCTTGGTGCTAATTGAAATGGGTCCTCATAAATTTGGATTTCTGATGAAATTTGCTGCCCATATAGTCTCCTTTGTTAAGTGCATGCTTTCCACCTTCGTCCTCCTGAAAGAAATTCAAATCTCTTTGTACGGTTTCATGAAATTTGCAATTTTACCTTCTATTTAAAGCATTTTGAAACCCTAACTAAAACCCTAATCCAGTTAACCCTAAATTGTGCCACTTTGCATTTTTTCCCTCCATATTGCATGGATGATTAACAACTCAACATATTTTTTGATTTTTTTTGTCTTTTTCTCCTGCTTTTTCCTCCAACCATTGCTTTTTCCCGTGCATGCCACATTAAATGGGTAGTTGGAAATCATACAACATGCTTAAAATCGTATAGTGTACAATCCAAATTGTACAACATGTCATTTTGTATGATTTATCATGTCCTTTTGTCAATTTTTCTTGTATGATCTCATAATTTTGCTTTTGTATGATCTCATAATTTTTCAATTTTCTTTCTCTCTGAAGAGGCTGTTGTTTCTGGTTTTCAACCTACTTCCTTCTTAATTTCATCCCAAGGGATTTTCACAATTAAGGGACTTTATTTTATTTTTCATTTTCTTTTTATTTTCTTTTTTATTTTATTTTTTTTCAATCCTAATCTACTTACACTTACCATCTCGGCAATCGTACAATGACATTCACTTGTATGATCCCATCAAACTCCTCTCTTGGAGGTTCAACTATAACGTTCTAGGTCATTGTGTCACCTGTCGATATTTGGTCTCTAGGTCGATCCATATCCACTTGTGATGTTATTGAATTCCCTAGCCTTCCTCCTCTATGTGTACAATTTGGGATTGTATAATTTCAAGCTAGAGTATCTTCACCTGGTGTCCTTTCTCCTTGTCACACAGGTGATTGTTCCCTTGGTAGTGGTTTCCTTACTACTATACTATCATTCGAGCGAATTCTTTGCCTATCCCCTCAAATTAATTTTGGCTCTAGACTTGGTGATCATATTATTAGCTATCCTTTGTTTATTTCATCTACAAACTGTACTCTTCCTCTACCAGCAAGGCCTCTTCCACACAAGTCTCTCCCCCATCCTATTCCTCTTAACATTGGGTTTCTAGACGCTAGTGGAGGTTCCTCCCTTTCCTGTAATAATCCTCTGCCACCCATTCCTCATTGGGTTCCTTGTCGTATTAAGGATGGTTGTCCCCATGTTCTTCACCATACGATATTTGGTAAGATTCCCCCAATTCTTGGTAATCCTTGTAGATTCCTATTCCAGTTCATACAAGCTAGGGGTGTATATCCTAGCCATCTATGAGTAGGGGGTTGAAATATTCCTCACTCTCTTCCTCCTCTAATTGTAACATCACCTTGTCCTCATTCATTTCGTATTTGAATACCTCCCCCCATTCCTGGATGAAGCCTTAGGGGTCTTTCTCTGTTTCTTCCTCCCATTGTTCGGTTATTAGGAGTTATATCTACCAACTCAATGTTGGCTAGTGGAATTTTGATTCTTCTTTTACTTGGTGATAGTTATCGCAGCGCTCTAATTCTTCGATCCGCATGTGCTAGGCGACGTTTCCATATTCTTTCCTCGAAGTTTCTTTATGGTGATGATGTTGCCAAAACTTATCTATATGCATCAAAAAAGTTTGTCTCAAAACTTGAGTGATTTTGATTCTCTTCTCTATGTTCTACCCAGTTGGTTGGTAAATTCATAATTCTCTCCAATATTTGTACTTCTCTCATTTGTCTTCTCAACTATTGATAGACTATTATATATGCTTGTGTTTAAAGGTTGGTTTTATGTCCTTGTGGTCTCCCTATTTGTCGGTGTGTTATTGTACCTGTTGGGAGATCATGATTACCTTGAGGGTTCTGAAGGTTTTTTGGGCAATCATCTTCATCACTACTTCCTGTACTAGGTTCCATTACAATCCAAGGCATGACCTTGCTACTGGAGTCACTCAAGTCTAGTTATTTATTACCTTGTGGTTCGGGTGATGTAGTTGCTTCTTCAATGTCTCACCACAGTATCTCCGCATCTTCGTTTGTCACTGGTGGATCACTCGGTGGTACTTGTGAGCTTGTTATTGCACCATTATTTTCTCCACTACTTCTCGGAGTTAATCCCTCAACCTCCTCATGTTAACTTTTAATTTCTTGTAGCCTAGCTACCCTTTTTTCCTCCAACCTACGTATTGTGTCATCTAATTCCTAGATAATTTGATCTCTCAACATTGCATTATGACCTCGCAATGTTTGATATTCTTCTTGCAATTGTTGAGTCTGCAATCACATTCTCTATTATAATAGCCCTATTTGAGCTAGTGGAGTAATTCCAATCAATTCTTGATCAATGGTCTTGTTCTCATCTTCCTTTGAAACTTCCATTTCAAATGTGTCCACTCTATCTTTGTATCGTACTGTTAACCATATCGTCCTTCGTCCTTCCACTTGTTGGGGTTGTTCCCTTCGTTCTACCTAAGGATACATCCTATTTCTATGTGTTGGGGTTGCTTCTTCCTACCTTCCCCTATTTTTGGGTAACAAAACTAGCTCTTGATGTTATCTTTTGTTTGGAGGAATCCATTCTTCATATTCTTCTTCAACTCGCTCGGTTCCATCAACAAATCTTACATGTACTCATAGTCTTGTTCTTTATCCATGATGAGGTACCAACTCTTGTTGTTCTATGATTGGTCGTGGTTCCTCCCCTTCTACAAATAAGTGCATGAGTCCTATTTTAGGCTCCTCTTGTGATGGACCTAGCTCACTGTGAGCTTCATTTTGTACTTTCGCTCATATTCATCGTTCAATTTTTTTTGAAGCAATGAATAAGCACTGTACTCTATAAGGCTTCAACTTCGAACTATTTATAGTATCGGGTACCTCTGTCCCATTCAAGTTCTGCAACTTGACTGCTCCATTATTCATTACTTCAACTACTTTATAAGGGCCAAGCCATAATATCTTCAACTTGCTCGGCTTGATTTACCGCTTCCCATTAAACTTTAGAACTAAGTCACCCAGACTAAGTTATAACTTCCTCAAATGTTTGTCATGCCATGCCTTCCATATTTTTTGAGCTACCTCAATCGCCCATTGTGCCATGACTCTTATTTCATCTAACTTGATCAATGTCATTAGTCTCTCTTCCAAAATTTCTTGATCACCCAAGCGATGATCTACCGTGACTCTCAAACTTGGTATCAATAATTCAATTGGAACCACTACTTCCTATCCATATATTAATTGGAAAGGTGTATGTTTTGTTGTATGTTTAAAAATTGTTCTTTATTCCCACAAAATGGATGGTAGCCTTTCATTCCAATCTTCTCCATCTATTCCATAGGTTTTATACATAGTAGATACTAGGACTTTATTCGTTGCCTCCGCCTACCCATTCGCTCTAGGATAGTACAGACTAGACAATGAGTGTAAAATATTAAACTCTATTGTCAGCATCTTGATAATCTCATTAACAAAGTGTCCTCCTCAATCACTTGTTATTTAAAGTGGAATACCAAACCTTGTGATTACATGTTCATACAAGAATCTTGTTGTACTTTTTTCCGAGTTATCAGGTAATGCTCTTGCTTCAACCCATTTTGTTATGTCTTTTGTCGCTACTACAATGTATCTACACTTCCTTCTCTGAGATGTCTTCAATGATACTACGAATTCCAATATCCACCATTCAAATAACTCTTGTGGTTGTGATGGGTGTAAGGGCATAAAGTCCCTTTTTACTGGCTTCCCTACTCTTTGGAAAGTGTCACATGCTTTTACATGCTTCTGTGCATCATTATACAATGTGGGCCACCATAGTCCTACTAGCAATACCTTTCTAGAAGTCGCATCTAGTCCCATATGTCCTCCTGCTAAGCCTGTGTGAGCTTCTTTCAATGTCGCTTTGACTTCTTCATCTATCACACATATTCATAAGATACCATCACTTCCCATTTTATACAACAATCTTGCTATTATATAGAAGGGTGCTGACTTCATTATTACTTTCTTCTTCTCGGTTGTCATCATTTCCTATGACAACTCTCTTGTGGATAGATATTGGCCAACCAGCTTGTACCATGATGGAACAACATTGATGGTGACTAATTGTACATCTAGAAATTCATCAAGAACTCTTGTTCCTACAGGCTCCCATGATCGTATTCGAGATAACTAATTTGTAATCACATGCTTCTTACCATACCTCACCACTACTCATAATATGAACTCCTGAAGGGTGACGAGCCACCTGTTGACTCGTCCCTATATCACCAGCTTGTTTATTAAGTACAACAGGGCTTGGTGATCGACATATAATGCAAAGGGATTCACCAATAGGTAATACCTAAAATTTTAAACTACATATACCATTCCCAAAGCTTCTCTTTTTGTTGTACTATAATTTCTCTCTGGCCTTGAAAAAAGGTGACTAGCAAAGAAAATGGGCTGATCTAGCCTAAAATACCCTTCTTGTGATAAAGCACATCCAATTGCAAAATTTGAAGCATCAATATGGAAATGGAATTCCTTATCCTAGTTTGGGAACACCAGAATCAGACTACTCACAAGCTTAGCCTTCAGCTCCTCAAAGGCTCCTTGGTGCTCCTCTGTCTATTTGAAAGGAACATTATTTTTCTTCAAAGAATCTAATGGGTAGGATACATGTGCATAATTCTTGATAAATCTTCGATAGTAACCTATCAATCCGAGGAAGGTTTTAAGTGAACCCACATCAAATGGTTTTTCCATGTGCAATATCACACAAATCATATCAGGATTTTTCTTCAATGCTTCACTGCACACAATGTGTCCCAAAAATTTCCCATATGGTACCATCAGATTGCATTTCCATGGGTTTAATGATATATGTGCATTTATGCACCTACTCATACATTCACTGAGGGCAGGAAGATGCTCCTTGATCTTCTTGTAATGGGACCAATCATCCAAAAATGCTTTAAAGTTCCCTATTTCTAACTGATCGAATATATATAGTATGATATGTTGAAATGTAGTTGGGACATTATAGAGCCTAAATGGCATTCAGTTATATGAATAAATGCCATTATCCACAATAAATGTGGTCTTCATCTTATCCTCCTTGGCTATACTATTTGATTGTATCCTGAGAACCCATCCAAAATGGAATATATCTCGTGTCCTCCAACTTCTTCCAAGATAGAATTTGTGAAGGGAATAGGAAAGGAATCCTTAATAGTTACGGTGTTTATACTCCTAAAATCAACGCATACTATGATCTTGTCTATTTCCTTCTTCAAGGTGATCATTATAGGTGAGACCCATTCACTATTTATCACCCTGAAGATGATTCTTGCTTCCAACATCTTTTCTATCTCTGCATTCACTAATGCAGCATACTTTAGGTTCATTCTATATGGCCTCCTTCGTACTGGTTGAGCTCCAGGAATTAGTGTAATATTGTGGAAACATAATTTTGGTGGTATTTATTTTAGGTCCTTATATGTCCATGCAAATACATCCTTATATTCCAAGAATATCTTAAAAGTTGCCACTTTCAATACAAGATTCCAATCATGACCATAATTAATCATCCTAGGTTCCTCTTCTGTTCTTAGATTGATGTCCACTATTCGAGGTCCTTCATATTTGATATTTTCCATTTTACTTGTAGATTTCTCTACATTCTCTGGGTGTGCTAGCCTTGTATCAATATCTAAATTTCCTACTGTATATTCTGTAAAACTTTTCAAAAATGTCCATTTCTCTTCTGCTTCCATCTTAGGTTCTTGGCTAACTTTCATCTTGTCTTGTTTTTCCTTGATCTCCTCTAACTCAATATAGAGGGATTTGGGTTGAAACATTTCGTATTCCTCCATTTTCAATGAAGAAGTCCACTATAATATCTGGCTTCATCTTTGCTACATTCGTCTAGGTACAACATTCCTCCATCAGGTTTATGCCCTTCATCTCCTAAGGATTTTTTTGATTCATCTGTCATGGTGACATCCTCGCTAACTTTTTTATTAGCTATATTAATCATATATTTATGCTGCCCTTTCTTAAAAGTGATTTGATTCTTTTCCAAGTTGTGATTAACTTTGGGTACTCGTAGCCAGCCTCTCCCTAAGAGAGCATCGTATGCAGGTTTCTGCATTGTAATCACAACGAAGTCCAAGACAAAATATTGTTCAGATATCACCACTTGTTGTGCAGTCAAGACTCCCTTTGTCTTGATGCCATTATGGTTAGTGCCATATAATCAAAATATCGGTTCCCATAGGGATGGAGCACCTAGTTCTATCCATGTCATTTCAGGTAGCACATTGACGTTGGATCCTCCACCCACAATAACTTGTGTCAATTTGTGCCCTAGGATCTCCATATGAACTAATGCGGGTTTCTTTCCCACATAAATCATTAATATAGTTGGATCCATGAACTGATCCTTCTATTTTTCTTGAATCGGTTGACTCTGCACTTCCATCACCTTTTGTGGTTTTATTTCTTCCACCATTGCTTTTTGCAATGCTGGAATAGCTTCCAACAGGTTTGATACTTTAATTTCCACTATGATATCCAAAATTTGTGCTACCAAATTTTGCACAACTATCTCCTGATCTGATGGTTTTCTTAGTTCCTTATCAATTGTCCACTATACTTGCTTACTCTTCTCAGCTTCCTCTTGCAATATTTTATTTGCTACTTGCCAGCATTGCTTTTTCTTTGTTGGCTTTAGATATTTATCCTTCTTAGCCTGATTCCTCATCATGACTAACACTTCTTGTGTTTTCTACTTAACTTGAGGAACTTCTATTTCTAGATAAATGATATTCTATGGGTTACTTGAACTCACATATTTTGGATAATAATATTTTTTATGGTTTCT
>JAQPPZ010008325.1:0-13057 GCA_028583015.1 Wollemia nobilis
GTTTTTATAAATAGTGGATGGAGGAGTAAGTGAAATATATTGTGAAGATGAAGAATACAATGAAGAAGAAAAAGAGAGGAAGAGATCAAAGAAGAAAGAAACCTATCAACGGTATGTAGCCACTCGAAGCGTGACCATACAACATTGATGAGTAACTTAGAGGAACAAGATGAGAAGAGAACAAAGAATCAAAACCTACCCAAGGTATGTAGCCGCTCGAAGCATGACCATACAATGTGGGTGGGGTGCGAGAGGGAAAAAAGAATAAGAAAAGAAAGAGAAAGTGAGAAGAAGAAAAGGAAAGCAGAAGGGAGGAAAGTGAAAGGTATGTAGCCGCTCGAAGCATGACCATACAAAATTCACAAGGGAAGAAATGAAGGGGGAGAGAGAAGAAATGATATATATAAATCAGTTATAAATGTTCATGCAATGTAACTTAGTGCCACAAAATGCCAAAAGGGATGATGCCATGTTGGTGTGGTTTTGTGTTTTTGATTGTTTTTTTTTTATATACATATGTACAAGTAGTGATGAGCTGTAATGCCT
Organism: Wollemia nobilis; assembly: GCA_028583015.1. Taxonomy (NCBI): domain Eukaryota; kingdom Viridiplantae; phylum Streptophyta; class Pinopsida; order Araucariales; family Araucariaceae; genus Wollemia; species Wollemia nobilis. Next base: position 547 of record JAQPPZ010008325.1, read on the forward strand.
ATGACTAGGCATAAAATGCTCATAGATGAATAATGTTAATGGGCTCAAGTTCGGAAATGCCTTCTAGTGTGGCCAGATGATATGCCCTAGATCCAAACTTATGCATAACCATGTACGTGCCTAGCCAATTTGGTGCAAATTTGTCATGGAGATGGTGTGGTTGGCTAGTGATTTGTTGGTTTTCCTTTAGGACTAAGTCTCCAAATTGAAATTCATGTTGATGTACCTTGGAATTGTAGGCACGTCGAAGACGATCTTGATAAACTCGCGTATGTTCAATCACATGAATGCGACGTTCATCTAGTAAGGTCAATTGGTCAAGTCGGGCCTGATGGGCTGTATCATCATCAATGAAATCTTGCATGGACACCCGCAAAGATGGTATTTCAAGCTCCAAGGGCATGATGGCTTCAGCGCCATAGACAAGAGAAAATGGGGTTGCCCTAGTTGGAGTGCGGATGCTGGTATGGTAGGCCCATAATGCTAATGGCATTTGATTGTGCCAATCATGGTGTCTCTACAACGGTTTTGTGAAGAATGGCACAAATGGTTTTATTTGTAGCTTCTGCTTGGCCATTACCTTGTGGGTAGTATGGAGTAGAGAAGCTATGTTGAATATTGAATTTTTCACATAGTGCACGAACATTCTTGTTCTTGAATGGAGTGCCATTGTCTGTTATGATTTTGGATGGGATGCCAAAATGACAAATGATGTGTTGAGTGATGAAATCAACAATTTTAGGACTGGTCGTTTGGACTAGAGGAATGGCCTCAACCCATTTCATGAAGTATTAAGTTATTGTAATGATGAACTTATGATTGGCCAATGATGCAGGTGTAATTTTATTGATTAGATCCAGGCCCCACTATGAGAATGACCACATTGACTGAATAGGTTGGAGCGCTTGAGAAGGTAAGTGTGTAAGATTTGCATGATGTTGGCATTTAGCACACTTTTTGACATAGGCACAATAGTCATGTTCCATCGTGGTCCAGTTATAACCCATTCGTAAAATGCGCTTGGTAATGGCCATGCCACTAAAATGGCCACCACAGGTACCGTCATGGGCCTCTTGAGTAATGCGTTGGGCTTCGGTTGGTTCAAGACAACGAAGTAGTATGCCATCATAACTTCACTTATAAAGGATATCACCTAGAAATATGTAGCGAATGACATGCAATTTAAAAGCTCATTTGTGAGTATGATTTAGATCAGGTGGTATGATCCCAAGCTTGATGTAATATTTAACCTGGGAAAACCATGGGTCATGCGGCATGGCTTCGATGATATTGATGCCATCGTCGAGAGAAGGCGACTTGTTGGAGATGGCAAAATGGAGAAGGGTGTGAATGGACACGTGTGTGGTGTTAAAAAGTGGGTTTTGCGGAATGAGGGAGCCTAGAGAGGCCATGGTATCAAAAAAATGGTTTGTGGAGCGTGGGGTAGCAATGATGTCATACCACTCAAATTTAGCCAATAGATCTTCATCAATTTGCTTGTATTGTTGCAAGACTAGGCAACGACATTGCCACTCTCCCTTTATTTGATTAATAATAAGGAGAGAATATACAAATATGTCTAGGCGACAAATGTGCATGGAGAGTGCTTTCTTGAGGCCAATGATAAGAGCTTCATACTCAACATTATTGTTGGTGCATGGAAAACCTAACTTGAAGGAAAAGGGGAGGGACTCCCCTTGTGGTGTGAAATAGACTATTCTTGCACCCCAAACGTGTGTGCATAGGGAGCCGTCAAAGAATAGAGTCAGTTTGGTAATTGATTCAGGCTATACAAGTTCTTTGACTTTGCTTATATGAAAGATGGAATCGTCGGGAAGCTGGATAAGCAATGGCGTGGTGCTTGGCAATGGGGCCTCAGCTAGTTGGTTAGCAATGACTTGGCCCTTGATGTATTTTTGGATAATGAATTCAAGATCAAATTCTATGAGGAGCATGATCCATTTGGCTGTGCGGCTGTTGTGGTAAGTTCAACTGAGCATGTAGCAAAGTGGATTATCACGAGCAACCATGTAGGTAGTATGACTAAGCATGTAGTATCGCAACTTCTACATGGCAAAAACAATGACTAGATAAAGTTTCTCCATGTAGGCATACCATGTTTCATAATAAATTAGGGTGTGACTAATGTAATAGACAACTTGCTCTTTGTCATTCTCATTCTTTTGGGTGAGGAGTGTACCCAGTGCAACACTAGTGGCAAAAATGTATAGGTAGAATGGGCGTTCGGGATGAGGTGATATGAGAACGAGTGGCGATGTGAGGTAGGTTTTGATGTCATCAAAGGTGGCTTGACATTTATTATCCTAAATGGGACTCCCTTCTGTAAGAGATGATTAAATGGTTGACACTTGTCTAAAATTTGGGTGATAAATCATCGTATGGATTGGATTCTTCCTTGTAAGCCACGTAATTGCTTGAGATTTGTAGGGGGGCATGTCAATGATGGCTTGGAATTTGGTGGGATCGACTTCAATACCTCTTTGTGATATGATGAAACCTAAGATTTTTCCAGTGGTGACACCAAAGACACATTTCTTTGGGTTCAATCGGACATTGTGTTCTAAGAGGTGATCAAATATTTGTCGCAGATCTTCTAGATGTTGACCACGGGTTTTGGATTTGGCAATGAGGTCATCCACGTAGTCCTCAATAGTTTTATGCATAATATCATGGAAAATATAAGTCATGGCATGTTGATAAGTTGCCCCAACATTCTTGAGGCCAAAAGGCATGACTTTGTAACAAAAGGTCCCCTAGGGGGTGGTGAAGGAGGTCTTGTGTTGGTCTTCCGAATTGACATGAATTTGATTGTAACCTGAAAAACCATCCATGAGTGACAATATTTCATGTCCAGTTGTAGCATCGACCAAAGTGTCGATATTAGGGAGTGGAAAATTGTCCTTGGGATAGGCTTTGTTAAGATCCCTAAAATTAGTACAAATACGTATACCCCCATTGGATTTTCTGATAGGAACCATGTTTGAAACTCATTCAGGGTAATAAATAGGTATATTGAAATCGACATCAAGGAGTTTTTGTAACTCCCACTTGACCATAAGCGCAACTATGGGATGCATGCAGCACAACTTTTGTTTGACAGGTTTGGCTTTGTCATCCAGAACAAGGTTGTGCACTACCAATAAGGGGTCAAGGCCAGACAAATATGTGTAGGACCAGGCAAAAGCCTTTATGTAGCATCAGAGGAAATTGATATAAAGAACCCGCTCTTCTTCAGTGAGGCTGGTGGTGAGGTAGACGATGTGAGGATTGTCCGGATCATTACCAATATCAACCTCAATAGTGTCCTCAACAAGCATGTGAGAACCATCCTAGAGTTGTGCTGGTGTGGGGATGAGATGTAGGTCATCAATGGCATCCGAGGTGAGGAATTCATCATCTAGATAAAGATCAAGATTATGAATCCAAGGGATGTGGGGTGGGATGGTAGGTAATGGTGCATTAGCAGATCGAATCATGTGGGGTGTGGGAAGGAAATAAATGGGGGATGGGGTGGAGGAGATATCATAAAAATCGATGAAATCTTCAATAGGAGGTGGTACGTAGTCAGGATGGTTTGGATAGCATAGGGAAGCATAGAGGTCAACAAAAATTATGTTGACCAATGCACTGTAAATTGAGGAGGTGGGTGAGGAAGGTTAAAAATAATTAGAAGAAGATAGGAAGAAATCAGGGACTGACTAGTGGCATCTAGGATTCAATACCACGAGTGGTGAAGGGGATGGTTGCGTACCTTGGGAAAAAGAGAACAACAGGTAGAGAGGAAGGTGATGGAGATGGAGGGGAGGATGGAGTGGTAGGAAGGGGTGAATTTGCCAACATGGGTGAATCGGTAGGCAAGGGTGAATCGGAAGGCAAGGGTGAATCGGTAGGTAAAGATTCATCAACGGCCAGATAGGTGAAGTGGTAGACAAGGGTATTGATTTCCTGTGGATCATGAGGTGGAGATGGAAAAAAGAATGCAGATGGTATATCAAAAGTGGAATGAGGAGAAGAGCTATCAGGTGGCATAGTGGGTTCGAATTCCTCATAAGGCAAAAGATCAGGAGGATTAAGATCCAGATGTTGAAAGTCATGTTCAAGATTGTGAATAGCGTCTGGATTGTAACCAAGTCTGGATCAGTCAGTGGGATGGAGAGCGGGAGGACTAATATAGGAACGACATCCTTGTTCATATCTCCCTAGGCCATACCCATGCTAGTTGTACCAATGTAGATATTTCTATGAAAATAGAGGATTAGACATGTGATTTAGATTGCTGCAAAATATGGTTTATGGGATCAGAGGTGCTGGTGGTAGTATGGATGAGTCAAGGCCTCCATAAAAAAATTTTGTGGAATTATTAGGAGGACCGAGAGGAACTACAACCTCAATAGTCAAGGGCACATCATGAGGTCAGCCAAAATCACAAGTAGTTTGGAAGGTGGATGGTGAAACTCGGGAGTCGATAATGTTATACTCACCAGGGCTAGGTGTGGTCATGTGGATAGAAACATGAGGAGGATCAGGATGTTCAAGTGGAGGAGAGGACCCCCTATGTGGCAGTGGTGATGGTGCAGCAGGCAGATGTGGAGTGTTTGATGGTGGATGGGCGTTAGTATAGGTATATTGGGCTAACATCAAATCGAGCGGTACGCTATGCCAACTCATAGCATTCGATAGGGGATCCAATAATGGGATGATTAGCATGTTGAAATTGGGATGGAGGTGAAGGAGAGGGAGTGGATGAATGAGAGACCATGCACGCCCATGTGGATCATGGTACAAAGTGGTGAGTGGAGGGGGATGGCATAGGGGAGGGATATGTGTTGTTGGATAATGGGGGTGGGGTTGGCATAGAGGAAAAGGTAAATGGTGGAGGTGTAAAGGAAGATGAAGCACTATGAGATAAATTAGGAGTAGGTGGTGGCGGTTGAGGTTGAGGTGGGTTGGATGATGTCGAGGTAATATTGCTAAGGTCGGGTGTAGGGGGTGGTTGTGATGATTGCGGATAGGTGTGATCTAGTGTGCGATGTGGAACGGGGGTGAATTGCATGGATGATAAGGATGGACCAAGTGGGAGGCTGATGATATTACAAAATTCAAAGGGATCACCGTCGATGGGGATGCAGTGGACTAATACATTATGAACATATTTGATACAATGATGAAGGGTGGAGGGGACGCATTGCATGTCCCTAATCCATGGTTATCCTAAAATGATGTTATACTACATCTCACCTTCGATAACATGGAAGAGAGTGGAAATGGTTTTGGCACCTGCCTTAATGGGCAAGACAATAGTACAAATGGTAGGATGCATAGAGCCGTCAAAGGCTCGAAGATCCATGGATGGGGTGGCAAGATGAGAAGGAGGAAGGTGAAGGTGGTTCAAGGTGACGGTAGAAATAATGTTGATGGAGGACCCAATATCGATGAGTATGCATTTATAGGTAACGATGTTGATGGAGGCTTGAATGTGTAATAGGGGATCCGCTCCCTCGCCTACAAATTCTCTAATTTCATGGTCATGGAAGCTGATAGAAGGTTGTAGGTATCTCTAAACATTGCCAAAAAAATTTGCAAAGGAGTTGGCATCTTGGGTCTCAATATCGAGAGAGCGAAGGATGGAATCAAGGGCTTCACGGTGAGGTTGGGATTGCTGCAAAAGGTCATAGATGGATAAACTTACAAGGATGGTATGGAGTTGATGAGAAATGCTACCATGTATGGTGATGACATTTCATGAGAGTGGTGGAGGAATGGGTGGGGTGATGATGGTGGTTGTGGTAGGTGGTTGTTGTGAGGTGGAGGGTTGTTGGGCGGTCACAAGGGGTGGATAGCATTGATTATGAGTGGCGATATTGATCATACCCATGAATCCCTACTAAGAAGGTCCTCAATTAACATGATTGAATTGGCATGGATCATTTTGAGGTGGATTACCCCCATGCTCAGGTAATGGATTTTGGTATATCCCCAAGTTTTGATTTTATAGTGCGAGGGGATTAGAGACTTGAATAGTGCCTCTATCAATAAGGTCTTCCACAACATGGTGAAAGATGCGACATGAATTGATAGAATGGATATGTTGTCGATGGTAATCACAAAAAGCCTATGGATTGTGATCTTGTGGGAGAGGGTGTTTTGGATCAAGTGGTTGGACATTTGGCAATTGGATGAGACCACCCTCGGTCAGTCTATGAAATAGAGTGGGCATGGGCTCAGATAGAGGTGTCCAATTTCATGGAGGGTGAGGTGGACGTGGATTGTGGCCTTGGTATGAATTAGACTGAGGTGGGAGATTTTGTGGTTGTGGAGTAGGAAGAAGCGGAGGATTAGCTTGGAATTGGGGAGATAGTGGGGGAGTGGATTGTGGAGCTTGCGTAGATGCCACTTGTGCTGGCGGATATGGAGAAGTGAGAAGAACTTGATTGGTTTGTGGTGGTCAGGTGGTAGGTGGTACGTATGGAGGGTGATTATAGTGGTAATTGGTGGGGTAGGTTTGTTTTTGGTGGAACTTGATTTTTTCTATGTGGACCTTGATTTTCTCGATTACTTTGGCTTGGGAAATGACTTCCTCAAATGTCAGAGATTGATGAATCTATAATTTTTGGGAGATTTTTTTGTGACAACTCTTAGAAAAGATTTTTACGAGCTCTAAATGTGGGAGAGGGAAAGTGATATCATGAAGGACCACTCTCCAACGGGTGAAAAAATTAGTAATAGGCTCATCATCCCACTGATGTAAAGCATACACATCAGACAAGGTAAGATTGGTCTTGATGTTGATGGTGAAATGCTCAAGAAAAATATTGGCCAACTGCTCAAATGTATACAAGTTGTGGTGAGGTAAATGGTTGTACCAATCTAATGCTTGACCTCCAAGTGACATGGCAAAGGTACGAAGCATAAGGGGATCGCTTTCGTGCAATTGGTAACAGGTGAAATGGTAATTGTTTAAGTGCTCTCTAGGATCCTCCTTACTTTTAAATTTGTCAAATTTGGGAATCTCAAATCTATAAGGATAAGGATGGATAGGAACATATGGGTGGATTAGTTCATTGCACAACTCATCATATGTGGGTTTTTGAGGCCCATAACCAATTGTACGTAAATCCAAAGCACGTAGTTGCTCCTGCATAGCCTGAAACTCACTAGAGAGCACGGTAGTGGTTTGAGGAGGGATAGGAAATGGTGGAGGTAATGCGAATGTAGGAGGTGGTTGTGATGAGGTCTGTGGGTAATCCAAATATCATGGATACTGGGGTTGTTGGTCCTCCCACTACTGATAGTAAGCATCCTGCAGTGGAGTAGGTGCTGACATCGAGTGGTACTATGGTAAAGGAACCTAAGATGGATGAGGTGAAATATTTGAATCCTGGGACATAGGTGGTGGCTACTGTGATGGGTCATAATATATAGGAGGTGCTAGGCTAGGAATCAGGATCTGCTGCTATGCATCATAGTAATCGAAAGGTGACTGGCTAGGCATGGGCACCTGCTGTTGCTACTATGCATGCTAAAAAGTAGGTTGCGCCTGAGCAGTAGTGGTGGATGACCATGTGGGTGGGATGGTAAAAAAATCTGGAGGCATGGAAGAAGGAGGCAAAGGAGAAGTGGGAGTGTGAAAGAAAAACTGCTATGAAGCAGTGAGTGGTATGGACGAGGAATGAGGTGGAGCGGATGGGGTAGCGAACAAAGAATCTAGCTGGATGAAATATCGAGGTGGAACACCCTGATAAGTGGGGTGCAATGGAGGTGGTCGGTATGAAGGATTAGGGGGTAACTAAAATGTATTAGGAGACACTGATGGAGGACCATATGTAGAAAATGAAGGATAACTCATAGGTGGAAATGTGGTGAACTACGAGGTGGGAGGTGGTGGCTGTAGAGTGAAGGATGTAGGTGATGGAAAAGCCTAGAAAAAGGGGTTTGTGAGACCGAGTGAAGCAATGTGGTAACCCTGATAGAGATGTGAATAATATGCAGGTGGGCTAGAGGATGGAGTCTAAGATGAAGGTGGGTGACTGGATGAAACCTACTAAGATACCGATATCTGTGATGAAGATGGTGTGGATGAGGAGGGAGTGGAAATCATACCAACTAAAGGGATAGTGGTAACAACATCGGGTATGATTTGAGAGACAACCGGTCTAGAATTATCTCCCAAAAGTGGGTGGGATGAATTCTCAAGGAATGGATGGTGAGCTGAAGGTGAAGCAGGTGGAGTGAACTCTTTCATCATCATAATGGGGACAGGACGACCAGGTGAGGTATAGATGACATGCTAGCAAAATGTGGATGAGGGGTTGGGTGAGAGTTCTTCCAAAGGAGGGGTCTCCTCAAAAGTATCTTCCAATAGATGGGATGGAGCGAAAGATGGCATGTGAGATGTAGGACTAGAACTGGGGGTGAAAGGCCTCATCAATATATCAGGTGCAGCTTAGGATAAAATTAGCTCAGACTCGGAAGGTGGGTCTGTGGTCTGAGAAGAAGAGGCCCCTATGGTAAGGACAGTCTGCTGGGTAGCCTCAGTGGCATGATGAATGGATTTATGCATCTGAATACGCGTAACAAACATGGTGAAATGTGCAATAAGTGGAATAATAGTCAATAGGTGTGAAATATGAACTCAAAATATATCTATGACTGACCAAGATACTCTCTGGTGAAAGAAACATAGGTTCACAAGTCAGGGGTGTAGACCAAACTGGTTTGCACTCTAGGGGTGTGGACCACCCAAAATTATAGATAGAATGTCAAAATATATAGTGTCTCTATGTCCAATCTATGTAATCTAGAACCTAAAAAATAGGTTCACAGTCTAGGGGTGTGGACCAAAATGGTTCACACTCCAGGGGTGCGAACCACCCAAAAGTGCAACAGAGGGTGAGATCTGTGTTGTGTGTACCCTCTTTATGCTATGCAGACCTGTGTGAATTAGTATGGTAGCATGAGTGCTAGATTTTCACTCAGAATCATGTGAAATGAGTTTGAGTGTAGGATGACCACGCTGGGGAGCGCAAATCACCTAAAAAAAAATTGTGCAATGAAAACCGTGGTAATGAAACTATGAGACAATCCGTAAGTGAGTTATAGTGCTTTTGATGCATTGTTGTAACCACTTTTCCCGAGACTCAATAGAAGCAAAAGTTCATTCTTTTTGGTTTTTCTGTGTGTTTTGATGATAGAATATACGACCTAGTAGCAAAATCCGGGTAGTGGGTGATATTCTAATATGAATCAGGTATGTCGTAGCACAGAACCTTTTGCAATACCCAAAGGCGCACAAAATAGAACTATGTTTCCAACAGGCGAATGGTAACCTAGATGTAATATGGTACAGTAAAATGATATCCAAAGGGGAGAGACTCAAAATGCTCTAATGAGTCAAATAAACTCTCACAAAGAGAGGTCGCACTGTCAATGTGGTGCTACCGGTATACCCATACTTTTGCTTAACCCTCGTGTTTAAGGCACCCAAAGTAACGATAGCTACGCCCACTAATTATTTGAAAAGCCCTATGGTAAAGGGGCTTTCTAAAACTACCCACTTCAAAGGTACCTTCTAGTGATTAAATCTAGATAACCAACACTCAAAGTGGGAAGGACCGACCGGGTATTAATGTCGAAATGATCCACCTGGGGGGATACTAAGGTGTCAAAACCGAAGGTGAGCCAGTGGAGGGCAATCCCGATCCACACTGAACTCTGGTGGTGAATTGGTGATGAAATCCAATTTGGCCTGGAGATGAAACCCAGGTCCTTACACCGTTTAAGATAGAATGTGAGTGTGTGGTATTTGTTTTTACGGTACTGTTTTAGAAGCAAATATACTCTAAATGTCCTTTTGAAAGGAAACTATTCTAAGATGCCATTTCAAAATAAAACTATCCTATGTGGTTGTGCAAGAAAGAACTTTAGTCTATTGATTTTAAAAATAGAAATCTATTTATGTGGTTTACTCAAAGGTGAATTTAGGCTATTGGTTTTCAAAAAAAAATCTAATTAATTACTTTGGAAGGGAAATGACTTGAAGGGAAATTGCTAAAATTAAATCTGATCTAGAAAGCAAATTGAAATCTAACTACAACAAACAAGCATGTGCGATTGCATGGAATTTGTAGCTCACTATGAAATATTAGCTCAAAATAGAGGGAAAATGAAGTTTTCTAGACAAAACCTGCATCCATGTGAGTATGAAAGGCTCTAGAGTGTCGTCTGGTCTAATATTATGTAAATTTGGAAGGTTCACACTCCTAGGGTGCAAACCTATCTTCTGCAAAGTAGTTCATATGTGTGAGGTGCGAACCGAGATTCGAAGACTGAGTTAACTATTTTTGAGATCTTGGTGATGATTTTGAAGCTTTTGGAGTGATTTTAGCACAAATACCTCAACCATTATGCTCTTTCATTCCATTCATTTACCCCATATTAAAAACCTGGGGTAACCTTTTACATTCACTTACACCTTTTGTTACCATTACATAGCCATTTGTATATATTCATTGTAAATACTGTTCTTGGGAAATTAAACATGCACTGGCTAGCATACCATAATGATGCCCACATCCCCTTTTCAGGAGATTGGATTAGAGATGTGCCTTGATGGCTTCATCCACAAATAGTTTTATAATCAATCACCATCCAAAGTTGGCATATTTCAGGAATACTTTTAGTCTTCCCTTGGTCATCTTGCTCTCTCTCCTAGACTTATTTGCACGACGTACATACTAATAACATTTTGGAAACAGGGATGAATACATTGCATGCCAGCTGACACTTAGCAAAAATCACTCTACTTATTACATCATTTACATGATTTCTCACAAACCGAAGGATCGACAAAAGGACAAGTTCCCCTCCCCCCACTTGAATAAAAATCCCTTGCTCTATATCTAAGCTGAGCAAGTACCCCAAAGAATAAACGATAATAAAAATCCCTTACTCTATATCTAATCTGAGCAAGTATCCCGAAGAAGCAAAAACAATAAAATCTCTTGCTCTATACCTAATCTGAGAAATTATTCCAAAAAAAAAGAAACAAAAATCTTAATAGGTTGATAGGAGTCGCTTCTACATAAACCCACACAGGGGATAGTGATGAGAAAAACTAACTGATCCCATGTAGGGGAATATAACCATAAAAATCCTACGCAGGGTAAAATAGCACCAGTATGAATATAGTACTTGCTCATGCAGGAGTAGCTAAAGACCATGCTAAAAACATCTATGGAAAAACTAGCCATAACCCGCGCAGAGGCCACCACATGATCAATGAAATAATGGATAGCCAAAAAGGAAAAACAACAACAACTAGAAACATTACCCAGAGACGACAAAAAACAAAATTAGAAACCTGGTCTGGGAAGCACGCTTAAGGTTCCACCTCCGAGGAATCTTCTTTAGCACTTGCAGCATTCTGCTTCATGTAATGCTTCATGGCAGTGGTGATTCTCAAAGGCCATGATGAAGCACTTCATGAACATTCTGGTCATCTTGTTGGAGATGCCCGAGTTGAGGTTAGAATCCTCGCTAATGTCATCAGGCAAGTCAACGGGGGAATTTTGGTTGGATTCGGATTTAGCTTTCTTGGTTCTGGAAGATTTGCAAACTGGGAACCGTCTATGTGAATAAACACAATTATTTTGAACATCTATAAAGTTTACTTTAAATATTAGTATATAAATTTTTAATTCTTTATTTGTTATAAACTCACTGACACACATACGAGCACACACCCTACCATTGTCTGAATCTGAAACATAGTGTGCAACCCTATCACTAGAATTTAAACCTTTGACTTCTAAGGTTTAAAGACTACTCTCAAACATAATTTATTGAGTGAGAAGTACTTTGATAAGAAGATAAGAGGTTTTATTAGTTTAAATACACTAATATTATCTCTGTGTAGTGCACAGATTTGGTATTTCTTTTAGAGACCTAGATTCAAACCATGGCAGGTGTGTGCTCGTATGTGTATCCATGAGTTTGTGACAAATACAAAATTAAAAAATATATACTAATATTTAAAAATATATGAATTCTATAAATTGTTTTCCAAATGTTTTATATCATGATAATTTGGTGGTATTTAAAACTCAGTATCTTATCCACAAGGCTAGTGATCCATAAATTATCAACAATTTAAGGTCTATTACTCTCCTTAATATTTCCTATAAAATCATCATCAAAGTCCTAAATTTGTGCATCCACCATCTGCTTCCCATCATCATGCACCTACAATAAACTAGCTATATTCATGGTAGGTTCATATTTGAAAATATTATTGTTGTCTAGAAAGGTATGGAGTGGACTCATAATTCCAACCAATGATCCCTATTCATTAAAATTAAATTTGAGAAAGCCTATGACATGATCGAATGGTCGTTCATTCTAGCTATGCTTAAAGCTCTTGGTTTCGGGCCCTCCTTCGTTAGCCCTATGGATATTTTACTTATCAAGGCTTCAACTATTTTATTCATTTACA
>JAQPPZ010008326.1:0-120000 GCA_028583015.1 Wollemia nobilis
AAGCATATCACCAAAATTTCATACAACTATTGAAGTATGTACTAGAGTATGAGAATAAAGAAGAAATGAAGGTAAAAAATTCATTGTGGGACTTCACCCCAATATTAGAACTGTAATAAATTTTATCAACCCTGAAGATCTTCTAAAGGCTTACGGTTTGGTTCATCGAAAAGAAGCAAATTAGGTAGTCCTATACTTTCTAGGAAAGTTACTCCTTTTCTCTTAAATGGTAAAACCTATGATAGAAATATGTGTATTTTAATTGATAGTGGAACTACTAACAATTTCATTTCTACTAGTTTAGTGAGAGACATACCGAAGAAGCCTGGACTTTTAGAAAATGAATGGAAGGTAGAATATGGGTCAATATAGACCTATTAAGTTAACCAATGTGAGTTAACATTACCTTACCCCAAGGTAAAACTATTTGGCACTTGTATGTGTCTCCTTTGCATGCCTTTGACATCATTCTTGGTGTATATTGGATTAAAGACCATAAAGCCTTCCTAAATTTTGAAGATATGTGGATTGAGCTTATAGATGAATCTTAGCAGTGAATTAGGATTCATTATGACCCTGGTTTTGATAGACCACACTTATTGTTATCTATGCACGTTAATAAAACAAAAAGGAAGAGAGAAATGATATACGTCGTCAAGATGAATAAAAAATAAAAAATTGAAGTTGACTTAGACCTCTTCCAAAAGTACCCAATCCTGAGTGAATTTAAGGATGTTTTTCTTGAAGACCTACCAGGTCTACCTCCCCAATGAGAATTTGATTTCTCAATAGAAATTTTTCTTGGAGCTACACCAATTGCTAGGTAACCTTATAATATGACCCCTATTGAGTTACAAGAGCTTAATATACAACTTTAGGACCTATTATAGAAGGGGCTTATTAAGCCCAATGCCCCACCATGGGGTGCTCCTGTTCTCTTTGTTAAGAAGAAAGATGGATCCTTAAGAGTTTGAATAGACTATTGAATGCTCAACAAGGTTACCATCAAAAATATGTATTCATTATCTAGAATAGATGATATTTTTGATCAGTTGAAATGAGCTACTATCTTTTCAAAAATTGATTTCAGGTCAGGTTACCATCAGTTGAGAATTCGATAAGAAGACACACATAATACTGCTTTTAGAATAAGATATGGACACTATGAGTTCACAGTCCTACCTTTTGTATTGATTAATACCGTAGTTACATTTATGAACCCCATGAAGAGTATTTTTTTTATAGTAGCTAGATAGTTTTGTGCTCGTATTCCTTGATAACATACTAATATATTTTTGAAACAAGAAAGAGCATGATGAACATATATGAATTGTACTTGATATCCTTAGGAGAAATTAGTTGTATGGGAATCTATCATAATGTGATTTTTATAGTCCTTAGATATAATACTTGGGGCATATAGTCTCAAGTGAAGGGATTGTTGTTGATCCCAAGAAAATTGAAGCTATTATTAGTTGGCTTGTGCCCACTAACATAACTAAGGTATGTAGTTTTATGGTAATGGAAGGATACTATAGACGTTTTGTAAGATTTTTTTCAAGAATTGTACAACCTATCACAAATATCCAAATAAAAAGAAAGGATTTTAAATGGATAGATCAGTGTGAGGAATCTTTCTAAACTCTAAAGAAGATATTAATGACCACACTAATACTCTAGTTACCTTATCCTTATAAGAAATTTAAAATGTGCATTGATGCATCTATTGATGGTTTAGGTAGAGTCCTTACTCAAGATGAAGTGGTCATTACCTCTGAATCATGAAAACTTAAGAGGCATGAGGTAAACTATACTACTCATGACCTAGAATTGGTAGCGGTCGTACATGCACTTAAGATTTGGAGGTATTATTTACTTAGGAAACTTTTTAAATTCAAAACCAATCATCAAAGTTTAAAGTACATTTTTACTCAAACCTTGTTAAATGCCAGATGTCGATGATGGATGGATTTTATAGTAAAATATGATTTTGACATAGAATATATCAATTTTAAAGAGAATAAGATATCAGATACCCTATGCAAGAGAGGGCATATCATTGCAATGACACAGTGTCATTATAATTTGTTAGACCAAGTTAAGGAGTTGCAATAGAGGGATGATTTTTGCAAGAAATATCAAATTCAGATTGAGCAAGAACCTGATAAGAACATAGGATTTATACTTAGGAAAGATTTTTTGTACTTTAGAAATAGATTAGTTGTTTCAAACTTAAATGGATTAAGAGATACTATCCTAAATGAGATACATAATACACCTTACTCTGCATAGTCAAGTGGGATGAAGATGCACAAGAATCTAAGAAATACCTTTTATTGACATGGAATGAAGAAAGATATTAACATTTTTGTGGCTAGGTGCATGGAGTGTCAAAAGGTCAAAGTAGAACATTTACATCTAATAGGTTAATTGTACCCTCATGACATTCCCACATATAAATGGTAGGTCATTTTTATGGACTTTGTGGTTGTTTTACCTAAGACCTAATTTCATCATGATGCAAAATTAGTTGTAGTGGAAAAAGTAACCAAGGTTGTGCACTTCATACCTAGAAATATATAGGATGATGCACCTACCATTGTAAATAAGTTTGTTAGGGAGATAGTGAGATTACATGGGTTTTTAGAGGTTATTATCTTATATAGGGATTCTTGCTTCACATTAGAATTTTGGTAAGCGTTACATCGAGCTTTGGAAACTAAGCTTAATATCAATTCTCCTTATCACCCTAAAATAGATGGACAAATTGAAAGGGTGATTCAGGTACTTGAAGATATGTTGTGAATGTATTGTATGGACCAACACACCAAATGGGAAGACTATCTATACCTAGTTGTGTTTACTTACAATAATAGCTATCATGCTTCACTAGGTATGGCCCCATTTGAATCCTTGTATGGGATAAGGTGCAAGACTTATATATATTGGGATAATCTAGAGGATCGAGTAGTTATTAGGTTGGATATTGTAAAGTATATGGAGGAATAGCTAAAAGGAATTCACCAAAAAGTCAAGGACGTCATTGATCACCAAAAGAGCTATGCAAACCTTAAGGGAACATCGAGAAAATTATTTGTTGGAGACATAGTCTTCTTAAGGGTGAAACCTACCCAGAGTTCCATTAAATCTTCTAAACTTGACCCTAGATATGTGGGATCATTTGAAATTATAGGCAAAATAAGCCTTATTGCCTATAGAAATGATCTAACACCTACTTTATCAAAAATCCATGATATCTTCCATGTGTCCCTCCTTAGGAAATACATTGTTGATCCTACTCACATTTATAATGTTTATAACTTGTAGATGCCAAACCCCTATAAATTGAAGTTCATCCAGTTAGATTACTTGGTTTTAGTACCTAGAGCTTGAGGAATAGAAGCATTGATCAATGTCGGTTATAATGGGACCAATCCTCAGATAGAAATTCCACATGGAAGAATGTGGCTAATATGAAGAAATAGTTTCCTTTTCTATTTGAGTGAACTAAAACATTATTAATTACTATGTGATTTATGGATGTGTATGTAGTTATGTGTGAATGTGTATGTGGAATATCGTATAGAGTTGTGTTTGGAAACATCTTTTGATTGCTATATAGATCTATGGATTAATGCAAAAATGAAATATTATATGGAATTGCTTATGTAAATATGTTTAAATATTGTATGATTTATGAATGGAAATATATACTGATGGATACATGAATGAATATATATGTTTTGGTTTATATGAGCATGTAGTAAAACATAGGGACTACGTGGGGGAGGATGTAATGATCCTCCTAGTGCAATTATTGATTATAAATAAATTGGTGAACTATAGTTGTTTTTATCTCTAAAATATGGTACTACTAATGGCTATTGGGTATGCAGTACTAGGTATATTCCTTCAATGGGTAGAAGGTCAACCATAAAAAGGTAAAGTGGGATATGATGCCAATGTGAAATATCACCATGACTCATGAGTACATATATGATTACATAATTGCACTCATATAGGAGTATATAGAATGTTTGACTTGCATTATATGAATATCATGGTTTGTATGATATATATTCTTTGCTTTTGAATAGTGAAAATTTGAACTTTTGATGGCAATGAAAGTGCCAAGGGCATTATAGCCATTTTGGTGATTTAAGATTTAATAATACCTATTTTGAATTCATTTAATTAGGATAAGGTTTAATAGATAATAAATACTAATCATTTGATGAAAAATAATAATAATAGGTAATTTTGTTTTTGAAACAGACATAATGGATTGTGGCATATGTATCCATATGGATAATAGAACACAGTTCTTCATGATTGAATTAACCTTCTCCATGTTCTTGAGGGAGAAAACGTAGGAAGATAAGCAGGGAAAGGGGACTTTTTATGGTATGTGTGTATCCTTATTGAAAGGAGAAGAAGATTATGTTGTTATATTTTGTTACATGTTGTTATGCTCTATGATACTAAACCAATTTTCATTTAGAATAGGTGGGGAAGAAGATATTGGAGAAAGTTGGTAGAAAAGAGATTGATATTTTCATCGTAAAAAATGTCAGGGTTCCATATAATAGTGAAACTAAATTGTTTATGCAATCTCTAAATGTTGTATGATTTATTTTTATAGTCTTTAAAAATAATGACTAGAAATCCTTTGTTTTCTTATCGATAGTGTTATTTATGCCTATGCAAAATGTTTTGAGTAAAGTTATGGTTTTTATATACCAATTTGGTGTTGAATAAAGAGATATATGGTTGAGTGCATATGTGACCTGTTATTCGACAAATGCATTACAATTTTAAGAATTTCCAACCATTATGATGTTTATGGTTAGTTGATATGTTCTTTGGAATAATAATTATGCAGGGTTTGTGAAATAGGATTTTGACATTCTGAGTAGAAGAAACAACTATAATATTATATGTTGAATGATTGTCATGTTGCTTATCATCTTTGGTAATACCAAACTGCATGACTTATATCTTTGATATTGTTAAATAAATAGTAACTTGCTATACTTTTGTGCATGCAATTGATTTGAATGGTAGTACATGCATTTAAGCATTAGATGCATCCATTCACATGCACACACCAAGACTACTCTAATCCCATGCATCACCACTTGGGTCTCTACTCACTAGTTTTGGTAGTGCAAAGAACACATTCAGGCTGAATGTTGAGCCAACCTCTATTTTGCTAAGCATCATTAATGGAGTTTCTAGATATTAGTGTAGTTGTGTTTAAGATGTCGTGATTGCATTTTTAAAGTCTATTGAGGATAAAATGACTATAATGACCAGCTCTATTAGACACCCATGTTTTCCTAATGGAGTCTAAAATTAATTGATGGATAAAACTCTAGTTGGATGTTTGCATTATAGCAATATAAAGGGAGGATAACTTTTATTAATCCCTTAAATTTGCATACCTTATGGTTGTAAATATACTTTGGCTTGTCGTTGATTTGATGTAATTTACAATATAAAGGTGTTACTTTGTGAAAGGAGAGGTTTGATTAGAGCATGGCTATTCTATAGCATTGTAAGGTTGATAAAATAAAATTAATCAAGCTCTCTATGTTATACTCTACATGGTAATTATTTAAATAATTGTGAGAATATCTTGTTGCATATTTTGTTAGAACATTTGTAAATTTGAAAGAGAGACATAATATAATTTCTTTAGGCATTGTGTAAGGATGTTCCTGAAATGTCATTATTCCTAATGTTTCATATACATGCATCTAGTACTTTTGCTTCAGATATATGTCTTATTTTAGCCTTAGTATGTTGATGATAACTATCTCTACTGGATTTGTTATTACTATTGTGTGCCCCACTGCTTTGTGTCTCTCGAAAACTTGTAGAGAGTGTGTTCTGCATTTATTTATTTTTTTAAATAATAATGAAATATTGGGGTAAATTACATCTATTGTTTTTTAATTGAGCTTTCTAGAAACACCAAAATGTAAATATTTAATAAACCCTTCAAATGCTAATACGTATTGGGCATGTTAGATGTTTAATATTATTCACCAATACTTATTTCTTGCATTAGGATTCCATTGGTTAAAGTGCTTCCAAATTAACATATGTCATACTTTGTAGATAAACTTAGGAAATTTTAATAAATAAAATTGAATTGAAACTTAAGGTTGTCTTTGCGTAACTTGTAAACTACAAAGTTTATGGTCTTATGATTATCACTACTGTAGAGATTTATGTATACGTAGTAGCTACTTTCAACAACATCGATTTTGTATTGTGTTCTAAAACCCTATTTTATGATGCCAATGCCTTCGTATATGAGAGCAAAATAAAGTCTTCATCGTGTCTTTTGGTGTAAACGATACTAATTTTTTGTTCGTAGCTACCATACTCTATTGACCATAGGATGATGAGTATGTGAAATACCTTTGCATTATGATAGGACTTGAAATACTTAAAGTAGCCTCAAAATTAAATAAAATCTAAGAATGTACTTTACAAAGAGTATAATTAGAGTAAGATAACTCAACCTAATACTAAGAAAAACACTTTAGTTATTAATAGGTAAATGTTAGTAATATTTAATTACAAATATCATATTGATTTCTCTATGCATTTGCAAGTCATTTACTATAGTTTAGAAGTACAAATAATCGATTATAATAGTAGAGTGACCCCTTCAAATAAATATGAGAAGCTAGACATCAAGAAGGATGATAATCCTAAAACACCCAACACAAGTAGTGGTTACAAGTTGGGTAGCCACTACAACTTGAAAATGACCATTTCTTGGTAAGATATGTCAAGATGAGAAGGCGACAAGGAGTAGTATAGGACACTTCCTCTAGTTTACGGTTTGAGTAGTACAATGGTAGCTCCTTACATCGTTTGTGATTGGAAAAGGACTAGTAGGACCAAGGGACTAGTCTAATCCATGATGATTGGTATGGGACAATCTACCTTGAGTCATAATTGGTCAAGTGTTACCAGTTCTAGTGTTAGGGTAATGATGTGGACCTAGCTAAATCCATGTGAGTGGGAAATTAGTTAGGTTCTAGGCATATATACGCTAACCCCCTTGCATGTGAACCCTAGAACAAACTGGCCAGTTAGGCTAAGGTTCATTTTGCTAATAGATAGGGAGAGTATGCATCCACCCTCTAGGTGTTATGGGCCCTAGAGGATAACCCCAACCATGGATTTACACTCATTTAGAAATAATAGGATGTTAAATGAGAAGATAGATCCATAAAAAATGCACCACCCAAGGAATTTGGCTAATGTCATCCACTTGGGAATCATCTACAATGATTTAATAATACAAATATGGTTGAATATACCTCATACTAAATAAAAAAATGGATGAACATCAAACTAGTTAATTTGAAAACTTATACCTTAGGATAAACCATGTAGGTAAACCATAAAAAAAAATACCTTGTGAACTGATGAGACAAATTGACTGCTACAACTAGGTGAATAGGCTTGGGTTGTTACACTCATGAGAAGTTTCAAAGAAGGATATGGAGGGGGAAGAAATAATGGTCAATCAATCTCTAAAATAAAAAATCCTTGTCCAACCGACATGGCCAATCAAACCCCAAAATAAAAAACCTTGAAATATTTTGGAAGTGATGTTGAAACCCTTGTCCAACCAACATGGCTAGTCAAATCCCAAAATAAAAAACCTAAAATATTTTGGAAGTGAAAGTTTTGTGAAGGCAAATAGGTGAATGTTTTTGGAAGTGAAAGTTTTGGGAAGCCCCAAATAGAAATTTTGTGGGCGTAAAATTTTTGGGAAGCCCTAGAAACTCGAATAACAAATTACAATGAAATATAACCATATTTCATAGCATAAGTAGTTCTTACCACTTAAAAGTTGCTTTCATAGAGTAAAGCAAAGAAAGAATCGACTGGCACTTTCCTCCATCTATTCTTTGTGTTGCACGCTACTCCACCTAGTGCTTTGCTTTTATCATGGTCCCTATGATTTTTGTGTTGTGTGCTACTCTAAATAAGTGCTTTTCTTACCACTTAAAAGCTCCTTTCACTAGGTAAGGTAGAGAAATAATCGACTAGCACTTCCTTCCCTTCGTCTGTTCTGCTACACATTGCTACACCTAGTGCTCTATATTTTTTGTGGTTCCTCCTTCTTTCACTGAGCAAGGTAGAGAAAGAATTGATTGGTACTTCCATCCCTCCATTTTTTGTGCTACACATTGCTCCACCTAGTACTCTACTTTTTTTACAGTCTTTCCATCTATTGTGGTGTGTGTTTCTCTAAATAAGTGCTTTGCTTTTCCCATGATCTTTATAATTTTTCAATGAGAGCCTAGGATGGTTTAGGCAACCCTAAGAGGGTGGTTTAAAATTACCCTCTTAGGGTTTCCTAAAACATCCTCTTAGGACTAAGAGGGTGGTTTGAAACTACCCTCTTAGGTCACCCTAAGACAAAGGTTTAAAACTATCATCTTAGGGTGACCTAAGAGGGTAGTTTAAAACCGTTGTCTTAAGGTGATCCTAAGAAGGTGGTTTAAAACCACCCTTTTAGGGTCACCCTAAGATGATAGTTTTAAACCACCCTCTTAGGGCTAAGAGGACAATTTTAAACCACCCTCTTAGCCCTAAGAAAGTGGTTTAAAACCTTTGTCTTAGGGTGATACTAAGAGGATGGTTTAAAACCATCATCTAATCCTAAGAGGGTAGTTTAAAACTATTATCTTAGGGTGACCCTAAGAGGGTAGTTTTAAACCACCCTCTTAGGTTCTATTAGGGCAGTTTTTTACTGCCATAAAAAACCACCTTATTTTAGTCATTGTTAAAGCCATTTTTTGGTGTAGTGATCATTTCTAGCAATAAGTTCTAAAATGAAGAAATGCTTCATAGGCAATGGCTTACCAAAATAAATGCTTATGCAATTTTTCATCCATTTCCAGGAGGAGAAGCTTCTATTTTTCAAAATTCAAGTAGATCAAAAGCCAAGACAAGTTGGGACACCTTATCAAACAACATAGACAAGGCTTTCAATATTCTAGCATATTACAAATAGATCACAACAATTTGGAAGCAAAAGGATGCAACAAAATAGGCTAAGAGGGCCTAGTGGCACCAACTTAGTAGGAGATCAATCTTGATAAAATTTTGACCAATAGTAGCACATGACAATAAAATTTTAGTTTCTTTTAATGTTAAGTATTTATTTAAAACTACTTGACTCTATTACCCAATGGATAAATTTTTCTAGGTCTTAAATGTTAGCTTTTGAAGCTTTAAATGAAATTGTAGGTCTAAAATTCATGCACTCCTTTCCTCCAGGCTAATGGATCCATGCCTCAAAGGGGAATGGGAGAATAGTAGGTCTACACCTCGAAAGAGAGGTACTTGATCGTACCTTCTTATGGTGATTTTTTGATGAATTGTTTAGGGTTCACCAGGAAACATTTTATGGCAGTTTCCATGCCTAGGTTTTGGGATTTGTTTTGATGTGTTCCTTTTATCAAATCTCGAATACACCTAGTTTTGGCCAATATGCAACTACTTTAATCTAAATGTAATTTTGATTCATATGTAGACAACAAATAGTAGAAAATAGAATTAATATGGATAATGCAATGCTTAGAAAGTAATAAAAACTCTGACCTATATTCTAGAAGTTCGATGAAGGTTCTAATTTTTGAATGCAGTCCAGATCATATGCAGTAGGGAAAAATCGTACGAACAGAGCAAGATCGTATGAATACGATTCAAAATCGTACCATCCGATCAGAGATCGATCAGTCCGATCTTGACTGAAACCTACAATTTCATGGGTAGAGTGTAGAAAATAGAAAAACAAGAGATTCTATTGTTCTTTTAAGCATGAATGAGATTTAATGTCAGCTATTGAATGTTGTATTTAAATGTAAATAATAATTAAATACCTAAAACTATATGAAATATGCAATTATATGTATAAATCGGTGAACTCCAAGGATATAAATACTTTAATTCTAGATTATAAATGTTGTAAATGATAACTAGAATGACATATATAAATAAAATAGAGTTGAAATATGCAAACCAGCACTCGAGATTGCCCCCAAGTGATCTTAGAGCAAGATCGTACTATCTGAGCAAGATCGTACGCTTTCGATGCAAAATCGTATCATTCGATTGTTGATCGTAACCTTTTGATCCTGCATGAAACATAAAAGTGCCTAGGACTAATGCAAAAATTCTATGATTTCAAATGTAAAATGAAGTCAGAATGCCAATTGTGCTAGGAGGAATCAGAGGGGAGGAGTGTCTGATTAAATAGGTTGATCCAATCAACCAAAATGGGCTAGGAATAATTTGGTTATAACTCCTTCCAATCTGGGCTTGATTGGATGAATCTGATCCCACAACCATCGCACGGTTGCATAGATAGAGATAAAAATTATTAAAACTAAATTTGTCACCTTGCTAAGTTAAGACTTTCAGTTTTGAGAAAAATTGTATGCATACGATCAGGGATCGTATCATACGATTCAAGATCTATCGTACGATTCAGGATCGTATCATACGATCTTGTCTAGATTGTTCGATTTCTCCAAGAGGGCATAAAAATTGAGGCAATCAACTAGAGGCTCATTTTTACAGGTTGTTTGTCTTTAGTGCAAATTATAATGAGTCATTTTTAGGGTGCTACATTTTACCCCCTCTTTAGCACAATTTTGAAAGAAAATGTGTTAAAGAAAAGTATGACACACTTTACGAGAAAGCAAAAATTTATTGCAAATTTTGTTGATGATTTCAAGTTTTTATGCAAGTTGTTTTAAGGTGTGATATATATGATACCCCCTTCGAATTTTTATACCAAATTTTGACATTTGGGTAAAAATTCAAAAATGAAGGGTAAAATGAATAAATAAGAAGAAGAAAAATATAAAACTAATTCATTTGCATTTTTACCTTTTTACCTATTTAGAGCTCTAGAGAAAAACATGGCGGAGACTTCACATCATGCGGATTTGGTCCGAGCTAGCGATGGATCACTCTGGGTATGAATTTCTCACTTACTTAGCTTAGATTTTTCTTGTTTTTAGTTGATTTTAATTTTAAATTTGGATTTTTAGGGCATGGTTGCCGTGCGTAGCCCTAAATGCGAAATCGTAATGATTTTACAAAATTGTATCGATTTAACAATATCATGCGGTACGATATCACTAAAAATGTTACGATTTTGATGTTGTAGTTGATTTTGACAATTTATGACATTTTTATTATGAAATTGACAATTTAGTATGTTTTTGCACAAAACGTTACGATTTTGTGCAAAATGCTATGATTTAAAAAAAAATTACGATTTTGAAATTTTTGATACGATTTATTGATAAAAATTTTATTGCTTTATTTTTATTAACATATGGTAGAATTAAAGAACCGAGAGTGGAGACATTCTACACTCGGGATAGATTTGGGTGCTCTCACGGAGGGTGAGAGAAACTACTTGGAGGTTATGGGATTAAGACATGTGGTGGAGATGCCACATATCCTAGTAGATATGAGGGTACTGATGGCTCTGGTGGAGAGATGGTATCCAGAGTCATCCTGCTTTAGACTGCCCATAGGGGAGATGGCTCCCATTCTAGAGGATGTCTAGAGGATCCTACGGATACCACTGAGGGGTGTCCACATCACTACATCTAGAAATCAAGGCCAAGCATTGAGGAGGTTGACAGGAGACCCTAGCTTCTTGTTGAAGTAGGGTGGAGTGGTGATTGATAGACTAGGGGAGGTAGAGGGTATCTCCCGACTGAACATTTTATTGAGTGGCATTGTGGGTGGCTTACTAGTGAGCCATCTCAGTGGACAGGACTTGCCCTAGACTTTGGTAGAGGTGGTGTGTGATATGCATGACCAGGAGGTGCACTTTGCTTGGGGACCTTTCTTTCTTTGTAGATTATACTGATTCCTACATCGGGTAGTCTACAAGGGTGAAAAGGGACTTATTTTGATCTCATTCCTATAGGTGTGGTGTTGGGAGCATATTGCTATCTAATGACCTATAGGACTTCCTCTGATTCGAGCTATAGATGGTCAGCCTAGGGTAGAGGAGGATAGACCTAAGGTTTTCTATTGGCCACTATTGAGAGGGCGTAGGGGATGAGTTAGCCTCGATGTGGCGAGGTGACTCATAGATGAGCTACGACCATAGGATATCACATGGAGACCTTGGAGGGGTCTACCAGGGTGGGATGAGGATGCTTTCGAGTTGGCCCACATCAGGTGGACCATCTGGCTATGGATGGGCTAGGGAGAGGTAGAGTTGCACCATTTTGATCGGGTGCAATGATAGTTTGGGCTACAGTAGGATATCCCTAAGTGGGGAGATATTTCCTATCCTCGGGTGACTCGGGACCACATTACCATTAGTGGTGCACTGAGTATGTCTACATTTTTGGATCTAGCACCAGATGATGCACCGATGCAGGTGGTAGATGGGGATGATGTTGGTATGATAGATAGGTACCCATAGTGGTATGCTGGGGTTTGCCCATCGATATTGACTCGAGCCATGGAGTGCTCTAGAGAAGGTAGCCCATCTAGTTAGTCAATAGTGATAGAGGACACAGGTACCCCCTAGAGGAGGAGGGCCTCACACTAGAGGTGGCCACAGGCCTCAGAGGAGACAGGACCGACCTAGGAGGAGTCATCAGGAGGAGAGGAGAGAATCACCCCAATAGGAGGGGGGAGCATCTCCTTAGTAGGAGGAGAGAGTATCTCCTCAGCAGGAGGAGAGACCTAACTCACCCGAGAAGGGCAAGAGGATCCTAGAGGTAGGGGAGAGTAGTAGGATAGGGGACCTCGAGGTAGAGGTCACTAGGTTGAGGGTGGAGAATGTCACCTAGAAGACTAAGATTGAGACCCTAGAGGCATAGGAGGTGGGCTTGAGATCTAGGATTCAAGCTCTAGAGGTAGACCTGGTAGAGGCTAGGGCTTAGGTAGGATAGAGAGATACAGCTCTAGCACCTATGTCATCTCAGACTACACAGTCTAGGAGGAGCGACCTAGGGGAGGAGCTGGTGAGGTCTATACAACAGACCATATTTTACCAGACTTTATACTTCATAGTAGTTCCTCCAGAGCAGAGATAGGCTATGCCTTCTAAGATTGCGGGTCCTATTCGCATAGGATCTTCATCTCGCTCTACTACTAGGGTGACTTCTTCTAGAATAGCGATAGTAGGAGGATAGTTCTGACCTCCACCACCACCCTCTGGCAGAGAGGATGATGCGGTAAGCTCTAGAGGTTCAAGAGGAGTCTAGGGTGGACTCATGTAGACACATTTTTGTATTATATATCTATTGACTGAGTATACCGATTTTTGAGGATTTTGTGGCATACCAGTCTAACTTTATTTTGTACATGGAATTTTGATATATATATATATATATATATATATATAATGATCTTCTTTGTCTTATGTGATTTTGTATGATTTGATTATATTCGATTGAAAATTTTTATGATGTTTAAATTTCTTAGAATCATGCTTTTGATTTAAATATTTTTAATCATGCTTAAAATGAAAACTTGATTTATGTAAATATGTTTTTAAAGAAGATGTTTTGTAATATGATGGAATAAGGGGATTAGAAATATTCCTTGAAGGATGTTGTGTTGTTATGTGACCATTGTTGGAGATCTGTGCTCGCTAGGTCATGAAGTGGATCCTATTGTGAGGAATTTTATATTGCTAAAAATAAGATTGTTTTTGTGGTGCTCAAGTATATTCTTGAGGCTTATATTTAAAAAATGTTTGATTTTGTTGATGAGGAAATTTTGATTTTTAAAGGATATTTTAATGAGGTTTATTGGTTGTGATTAAGCATGAAAATTTGAGGAGGATGACTTGCGCTAGGCATAGAATTCCTAGTGGGAATTTTAGGAATATAATTACTAAGAATTATACCATCATCGCGAAGTCAAAGTGTAATGCATGATAATATGAAATTATTTGTTCTTTTAAAATTCAATTAATATGAAGCAAACCATCGTATCACATATTTTAAGGAGGTTAATATTGAATACTTTTAGACCTAAAATTTGAGAAAGAAGACTTGCGCTAGGCATGGAATTCCTAGTGTGAAAATTTTGAGACAAATAATTTCTAGGAATCATACCATCATCGTGAAGTCAAAATGATGTTTTTAATGATAGTGATAAATTATTTGTTCTATATGAAATGATTTTAAACATGAAAAATAAGAAATATGACTTGCGCTAGGCATAGAATTCCTAGTGTGAAATTTTTGAGAAAATAGTTACTAGGAATTATACCATCATCGCGAAGTCAAGATGCAAATATATGATAAATAATTTTTTTTAGAACAATCTATGATAGATGATAAAATAGTTGTCTAACAAATTTCAAAGAAATATTTTAACTTATTTCTAAGACAAAGTCAAATTTATCAAGAACTAGTGTGTGATGAGTGAGTTCATTTGATTCGACATAATGATACAAAATCTCTCAAGGATCAAATGTGTGTGCTTGTGAAATTGATTTACCGATTTTGAGTAAGGTAATGATACAAGCAAAATTTTATGAACCAATGTGTGTGCAAGTGAAATGTTCATTAACCATGATTTTGTGCATGCCAGTGTACAGAACTACTATGTAAGTCAAGTTACCAAAAGCTAGCTAATCCACAAGAGGACATTGGTATGTACAAAAGAAGGTCGCTAATGTGACAGACATGTCACCACATGAAAAGGGATTACCCAAGGTCAAGCGGGTTGGGCACAAACCACCTATTATGGGGCTTACCTCATGGATTTCAAATAACTGAGGAATTCTAGGGATTCAAGCTCACTACCCCCTTCTTTTCTTCAAATTTTTGGAATAGGGATTTCTTGTCTATTTTTGAACAAGGGGATTTTATTGCTTTTGCTTTTCTTTTTATTTTTCTTTTCTTTTTCTTTTTTTTCTTTTCTTTTTCTTTTTTTTTCTTTTATTTTTATTTTTCTTTGGGGATACTTGCCCAGATTAGACGTAGGGCAAGGGATTTTATTCGGGTAGGGGGGGAGCTTGTCCTTTTGCCAATTCTTAGTATTCTAGACCATGCGCATAATAGGATAGCAAGGGAGACTTTTCACTTATGGAACTAAGACTACTATGTAGTATCTTATTTCGAATTTAGCAACAAATCATTTTTAAGATGTGAAAAAGTGTTCTTGGTTCAAGAAGTAGCAAGATCATTGTCCCAAAAACTCAAAATATATTTAATGAAGTAATGGTGCTTTTCGATACAAGAGAGATTTATAATCAAAATGACAAATCAAAATCATTTAAAGATGTAAATTAAGTGCATGGTTCAAGATAAATTTTGAATTTATCTGAAATAAAATAAAATATAACTTGATTTTTGGAAAAACAACACACACTGATGCAAGAACAATTTGAAATATTTTTGGGAATTTTTATGTTTTTTAATTTTTTTGGTATTTTGATAATATGAGGGTTGCAAATGATGAAGAAGTTTTATTTACAATTATGTACAGATATAGAATTTTTTGATTTTATGCATAATATCTCTTCAAATGCATGATATTCATGGGTTCCTTGAGATCTTTCCCATCCAAGGAAGCCAATCTATATGCACCTGATCCAAATTTAGCAGTGATGACATATGGCCCAAGCCAATTAGGTTGAAATTTTCCTTTTAGATATTTTCTTGCATTAGTATTTTTTTATTTTCTTTTAAGACTAAATCTCCAACTTCAAAGGATCGATTGTGAACCTTCTTTGCATATGATATTTTAAGTTTGTCTTGATAGGCACGAAGATGCTCTAAAGCATGGATGCACTTTTCATCCAAAAGTTCCAGCTGACTAAATATGCCAACATGATATTCATCTCCTACTTCAACATCTTGAAGTAGAAGAGCTAAAGAAGGAACTTCTAATTCAAATGGAAAAATGGCTTCGACCCCATAAACCAAGACAAAAGGTGAAGCGCCTGTAGGAGTACGAACGCTAGTTCGATAAGCCCACAAAGCAGGATATAATTGAATATGCCAATCACGACCAGATTTATTAACTAATATTTTTAGGATTTTTATTAAGGTTTTATTGGATGCTTCAACTTGGCCATTACCTTGTGGATAATAAGGAGTGGACCATCTATGTTGGATTTTATATTTTTGGCATAATTTCTTAACATATTTGTTCTTAAAACAAGTTCCATTATCAGAGATGAGATTAGATGGAATTCCAAATCTACAAATGATTTGATTAAAAATAAATTTAGAAACTTGAACTCCTGTGCAAGAAGCTAAAGGCATAGCTTCAACCCACTTTGTGAAATATTTTGTTGCTGTTATTATGAATTTATGACCATCAGATGAAATAGGATTGATTTTACCAATAATATCTAAACCCCATTTAGAGAAGGGCCAAGGAGAGGATATGGCTTGGAGTTCCTGAGCAGGAGCATGGATAAGGTCAACATGCTTTTGACACTTATCACAATGATGCACATAATCATGAGCATATTTCTCCATGGAAGGCCAAAAATATCCCATTCTAAGGAGCTTTTTAGCAATGGCACTTCCACTAAAGTGTCCTCCACAGGACCCATCATGAGCTTCACTTAAGGCTTTTTTAGACTCTTCTAGGTTGAGACATCTTAACAAGATACCTTCAAAAGATCTTCTATATAGGGTATTACCAACAATTACGAAGTGAACAACTCACTTACGTAATAGCCTACATTGGTTTCTATCTAATCCTTCAGGGAAAGTCCCTTTCTGGAGAAAATTAAAGATATCTGCATACCAAGATTCTGGGGTAATTTCATCAATCAAAAACACATCTAATGGTTCTAAGCATGACTTAGAGGAAGTGGGTTCTTGGAGTTGGTGAATAATAATGGTAGCATACTCATCATCTAACTCCAAAGGCAACAAAGAAGCAGCCACAACCATAGCATCGACAACATGGTTGCTAGTTCTAGGAATAGCTTCTAAAGTTACTTTCTCAAATAATGATATAAGCTTAAGGACATAGTCCTTATAGGGATGGATTTTCTCATCTCGTGTTTGATAAAATTCATTAATTTGATTTATCACAAGCTGAGAATCTCCAAAAACTAACAAAACCTTAATTTTTAAAGCTAAAGTAGCTCGTAATCCAAGGATTAGAGCCTCATACTCTGTAGTATTATTAGTACAAGCAAATTGTAACTTAAAAGATAAAGGTATAAGGTGCTTTTGGGGAGATTTCAATATGATACTAGAACCTACACCACTCATACATCTAGCTCCATAAAAATACAAAGACCATGTTTCGGAATGATCTTCTTCTAGATTAAGGCACTCATCAGGAAATTCAATGTTCATGGGATGAGTAGATTCTAAAGGTGCAACAACTAATTGATCTGCTATGACTTGGCCTTTAATGGATTTTTGGCCGATAAATGTGAGTTCAAACTCACTAAGAGCAAGAACCCACTTAGTTGTGCATCCTGACAAGTAAGGTCTACTCATCAAGTACCTTAATGGATCAGACTTAGCAATAACATATGTTTTCTGACTAAGCATGTAATGATGCAAATTTTGCATAGAAAACACAACTGCTAAACAAAGTTTTTCTAATGGAGTGTATCAGGTTTCATAGCTTATCAAAGTTCTACTTATGTAGTATGTGGCTCGTTCTTTCTTTTCATCATCAATTTGAGCCAACATAGCTCCTAGTGCAAGTTCCAAAGCAGAAATATATAAAATAAATGGATGATCTGGTCTAGGAGGAACAAGCACTGGAGGAGTAAGAAGATACTGTTTAATACTCTCAAAATATTCTTGAAATTATTTATCCCAATTGAAGGGAATATTCTTCTTAAGTAATTTAAGAAAAGGTCATGTTTTATCCACCAATTTATCAATGAAACGATGGATAGATTGAAGTTTTCCTTGTAGACTTCTTAACTCTGATATGTTTTTAGGAGGTGGCATATCCATGATAGCTTTAATATTGAGAGGATCTACTTCTATACCATGCATAGAAACTATAACCCCCAATAATTTTCTTGATTTAACTCCAAACACACATTTGTCAAGATTTAATCGTATCAGATATTCTCTTAGTCTATCAAATACTTTTCTTAAATCATTAATATGATCATCTTATTTTGTTGAATGAGCTATAATATCATCTACATAATCATGTAAAATATCATACATCATATCATGAAAGATATATGTCATAGCTCTTTGATAGGTTGCTCCTGCATTCTTTAACCCAAAAGGCATTACTTTCCAACAAAAGGTGCCCCAAGGGGTAATAAAAGTTGTTTTAGATTGGTCTTCAGGAGCTATTTTGATTTGGTTGTATCCTAAAAATCCATCCATGAGGGATAACATCCCACTCCCAACTGTGAAATCTATGATTTGATCCATATTAGGGAGAGGAAAATCATCCTTAGGACATGCAACATTTATGTCTCTAAAATCAGTACAAACTCTGATCTTAGTAGCTTCTTTCTTAGTTACTGGAACAACATTTGATATCCACTCGACATAGTCAATAGCTTGTATAAAAGTCACATTCAAAAGTTTTTCCAATTCACGTTTGACTAGTAGTGCTACTTTAGGATGCATTTTTCTAAGTTTTTGCTTTACGGGTTTAGCATCAAGGTGCACTACTAGATGGTGCATAACTACAGAAGAATCTAGGCCTGGCATATCTATGTATGTCCAAGCAAACACATCAGCATATTCTATGAGAAATTCAATATATAGCTTTTATTTTTCTTCACTTAATTTTGATCCAATTTTGACTAAGTGAGGGTTCTCTTCTGTTCCAATATTAACCTTTAAAGTATCTCCTACAACAATGTTTAAGTCTCTTTCAAAGTTGGGTGGTGCGGGTGAAACACCCATTTCTTGTAATTCTTCTAATGTGCATTTGGCTAGTTCTTCTTGAGGAGTAGTAGCTTCAATATTAGCTATACATGGCATAGATCCATCAAAGAAAAATTTATTCCTTAAGACTTCCTCAAGAGATATGTCATGAACAATATCACCCTCTAAACATTCATCTGGAGAAGCAATCATTTCCGGATAAACTACAGTTAACATATTACAAGTATGTATCTTTTTAAAGGACTCTTGTTGTTCCATATATTCTTGATATGTTATAAGGTGATCATCATCTTCATATGGGAATGGTTCTATTTTTGTGGGGATATAGCCAAGACCACATCGGGCAGGCCAATATTCAACTTCTAAAGGTTCTTTCATACCATCTTCATGAGGTCCTAAACCTTTACCTCTATAACCCATATTACACATCATAGGTTTTGATTTTATATATCCATCAGAAAAATAACATTTAGCAAATCCATCCTGATCAACTGTAATTTTTACAACTGAAATTTTACCCCAATCATACCCCGCATACACAAAGGCACAACTCCCAATATGGCAGATGCTTCCCTTCTTTGGTAAGCCCAAGGTTCGGGGAGATGGAGGTAACTTAGATAACACCAAGGAATCTTGGGTAGCAAAATTAACTTCTTCTAAATTTGCAAGTACTGAAGATAAGTCCGGTAATACTTCATCCGAAAGAGCATATGAAGTAGATGGAATATCTTCCTTAACTGGTTCTTTAGATGTTGTGAATTTAAACATTGTAGACTCAGGAGGTGGATTTGATAATGAGGATTTGGGAAATGGATTGGATATGGGTTCAGAAGATGATAATGTCTTAGAATTTTTTGGCAATGGTGATTTAGAACATGTTTTTGATGATGTGGGTTTAGAAGGTGATTTAGATTTAAAAATTCTTGATGATGCGGGTGGACTAGGATGAGAAGAAGACATAGCAGGACAAAATGGAACTCCTATAGGTTCCGCTAGAGCACACATATCAAATGGCCTAGGGTCACCATGGATGGTGACTAATTGATTTTTGAACTCAAATTTGACACATTGATGTAATGTGGAAGGTACTACTCTCATTGCATTGATCCAAGGTCGACCTAGAAGAATGTTGTACGATGCAAAACAAGGTACAACAAACATAGTCATATCCAAAATTCTTGGACCAACTTGCAATGGGATCATCATAACTCCACATGTTTCTTGAGTTTCATCATTAAATGCTTTAATAATCATTTCAGTATTTTTCATATCTTCTTTTTTAAATCCAAATATTTGAAAGAAATCATATGTGCAAATATTTAAAGATGATCCATTATCGATTAAAACTCTTTTAACTCCTACATCTCCAATTAATGTTGTAATGTATAAAGGGTTATCTCTATACATACTTTGAGGAGGAATATCTTTATCATGAAAATCTATGAAATTTGTTTCATCCAAGGTTACAACATTTACCACTGCATTAGGTTCAATATCTTCAGGTACCATCATCTTACTTAAGGTTCTCATTAATTCTTCCCTATGTATGGGGGAAGTTCTTAGGAGGTCCAAGAGAGAAATCCTCACTGTGATGGTAGCTAATTGTTCATTGATATCATATGGAGATCTTTGTTGTGAATTTAATACATTATTTCCCTTAGTAGGGGGTTTTAATACAAATGGAGTTGTTTTCTCATTTTGGCTTTGATTTTGTGAATTTTGAACTTGTGCTTGTTGTCTTGTGACAACTCCAATGGTGCCTATAATATTGCTATATCGAGGATCACCAAAGTGGGATCTAGTATTTTTTGCTTGCTCATTTGAAAGCCATTGTTGAGATGATGGTCTAGTAGTTATCCTTCTTGGAAATGGCTCTTCTAGAACTGATAAATCTGTAATAGGGGTGATTTGATCTGATTCATATTCTAAACTATTTGAGGTAATCTCTAGTTCACTCCTTGTTTCACTTTCTATGTCACTTTCCGTATTATTTTGACAATGTTGTATTGGTCTAGTTGTAACCACAGATGAGGATATTTGTAATTCTTGTTGAGGCATAAAACTACTAATTGTTCCCACATATCTAGTTGGATGAGGAACATTATGATGATCTACTTGGTTTACTGCTTCTTTACCATGCTTTGGTAAGGGATGTTGAAAAATATCTAAATTTTGATTTGCATTTTGATCTGTTTGTTTTTGGGTATTTTGAGTATTATTATTTGCATAAAATTGTTGAACTTCCATTCTACCCTTATCAATCAAGTCTTGTATCACATGTTTTAATATTTTGCAAGAATTTGTGGAGTGTCCATCTACTTGATGGAAATTACAATGTAAGTCAACCCTATATCCAACTACAATAGTGTATGGTTGTCTTATTTCAGGCAATCGAACCAAACCTCGTTCCAATAATTGAGGTAAAATCATTGTTAAAGGTTGATTCAACCTTGTGAATTCTCTTGGTGGTTTATCAGGAACTTTCAATAAGAATTTCTCAAATTTTTCTGCAACACTAACAATGGAAGTATTCCTGCTATCAGTAACTCCATCACCCACTACTTGTTTATTTTTATATTGATTTTTAGAATTTTTGTCTTCGTCTTTCTTCTTAAAGTGACCTCTTCTAATAAGGGCTTCTTCTACCCTTCTTGCTAAATCAATGGCTTGATCAAAAGTGGTTACTGTAGTAGTAGAAAGTTCATAAGATAATTGCTCTTGTAAATTTCCAATGAATATATCCAACATTTCATGATGAGGTAATGCAAAATGTAATTTGCCTAAGAGTTGTCTCCACTTAGTCAAAAATTCAGCAAAACTCTCATCCTTTCCTTGTTTTAAATTATACAAATCCTTAATAGTCACATGCCTCTCTATATAGGCACTAAATTGATGGACAAACATCTCTATTGTCTCTTCAAAATTCCTTAAAGAGTTTGTAGGTAACTGATAATACCACTCTAAAGCCATGCCTCCAAGACTTTTAGGAAATATCTTTAGCAACAATAAGTCATCATGAGATATATCATGACATGTTATCCTAAACATGCGAAGATGCTCAATAGGATCTTTGGTGCCTCTATATATCGGGAGGACAGGCATAGGGAAATGCTTAGGATAGGGTTGAGCAACTACAATGGGATCCAAGGGTTGGCTACACATCTCTCTATAACTATAAGAGGGATGGTAAGGATCTATCTGATCTAGTCTTGAAGCTAATTATTTAACCAAGGCTTCAAGTCCCTGTTGTTGTCCACCAAATTGGTTTTGTTGCATCACATTGTTGTTGTGTCTTGGATAATGTGTTGGTGTTGTTGTATATTGATTCCCAACTGAAACACTATTATGTAGAGTGTTGCTAGGAGGATTATTATGAAGTTGATATGGAATTTTGTTTTGTTGGACCTTTTGTTGATTCTGACTAAGTTTATGCATCTTCTTAATTCTTTGTGCTACCTTTTGTGAGGTAGAAACTGGTTGTTTTTGTTTAGAATTTGTAGCTATTACTGGTGGTGGTTGTGCTACATTCTGATTCAAATTCTGATTTACATTTTGAGATGTATCAACTTGATTTGTATTCTTGTTCATGTATGTTAATGGATTCCCATTCAATCGGAGGGTAGCCTCTATGGAAGCCTCCATTGAATAATCTCCCATAGGAAGTTGAGCTTCTATTTGTATTACATGATTGATGACATCTATATTATCTTTTAAAAATTTAGTAAAATGATGTGTGGAGGTAAATGTAAGATTACCTGCTTCATCTACTTGAGGTTTATGATAGAAAACTTCTTCTTCTTTAGCATGGTTTTCCCCATCTGATTCTGATGATACATAATCCTCAACTCGAACTTCATCTTCAAAATTTTCTTGATCTTGTTCTCCCATATAGTCAGGTTCTACTTGTTTTCCACTTCTTAATTTAGGCATTATCACTTAAAATATTTTATCTTGCAGATATATATAATTATATATATGTGCTTAATGGCTTGGGGTATATATGTTATATATATACCTAACTAATATATTATATTATGTTTTTGGGGTTTTTGTAGTTTTGGATTGCAAACAAAAGACATATAGAACAGAAACTATAGTATTATAAATATTATACTCTAATTTTCTTGGAAAAGCTTATAGATATCATTAACAGGTTCTAATTCCTCAGGGGTCATATAGTGTTCTTCTTCAAACTGAAAGTTGGATTTTAAGAATTTTATGAAATGAGCTATAGTGATGCAATCAACTTCACAATTTGACCTATAAAAGTATAATTCATGACAATATTCTCGATAAATCATAGCTCTAGGAACTCTATTGAATCTTCTCTTATCATCTAAGACAACCTCTCGATTTTCCACATGTGATAAAAATTTATGTACCGTTACTGCATCATCAAGATAATCTTCAAAGGAGTAAAAACTTGGGGAAATGAGAGCTCTCTTATCTGCTAGCCACCTATCACATGCTCTCTGAAGGTCAAAGTAGAAAGGTGCACTATCGGGATCCAGGATTCTAGACAAGTCAAACCTTATGATTTTCTTAAGTTCAGGTTCATGATATTTTATGATGTCTAATCTTTTCCAAAGTTCATTCCACTGTTCTAAGGAGAAAATGTTGGAGGGTCCAAGTATTTGAGCAATTTCTTGTGTGTCTAATAATAATTTAACATTTATAAGTACAACTCTTCTACTATTGTAATCTACCATCTATGAATTTCACTAAAGTATGCAAGTTTAACTGATGGTTTTTTTTTTTGGACTTTTGTTTTGTTTTGTAATTTTTATGCCTTTTTATGTTTTTATGAATCAGAAAGATGCCTAATGTATTCACGTTGGGTTCACCAAAGAATGTAGGTCTAAAATTCATGCACTCCTTTCCTCCAGGCTGATGGATCCATGCCTCAAAGGGGAGTGGGGGAATAGTAGATCTACACCTCAAAGAGAGGCACTTAATTGTACCTTCTTATGGTGATTTTTTGATGAATTATTTAGGGTTCACTAGGAAATATTTTATGGTAGTTTCCATGCCTAGGTTTTGGGATTTGTTTTGATGTGTTCCTTTTATCAAATCTCAAATACACCTAGTTTTGGCCAATATGCAACTACTTTAATCTATATGCAATTTTGTTTCATATGTAGACAACAAACAACAGAAAATAGAATCCTAATGGATGATGCAATGCTTAAAAAGTGATAAAATCCCTTATCTATATCCAAAATTTTGATGGAGGTTCTAATTTTTTATTGTAGTCCAGATCGTATGCAGTAGGGCAAAATCATACGAATAGAGCAAGATCGTATGAATACGATTCAAAATCGTACTATCCGATCAGAGATCGGATGATCCGATCTTGATAGAATCCTACAACTTCATGGGTAAAATGCAGAAGATAGAAAAACAAGAGATTCTATTATTCTTTTAAACATGAAATGAGGTTTAATTTCAACTATTGAATGTTGTATTTAACTATAAATAACAATTAAATGCCTAAAACTATATGTAATGTGCAATTAGATGTGAAATCGGTAACACCCAAATGTAAATGCTTGAATTATAGATTCTAAATGTTTTAAATGATAACTAGAATGACATATATAACTAAAACAAAGTTGAAATATGCAAACCAACACTCAAGATTGCCCCCAAGTGATCTCAGAGAAATATCGTATGCTTCTAGTGCAAAATCGTATCATTCGATTGTTGATCGTAACCTTTCGATCCTGCATGAAACATAAAAGTGCCTAGGACTAATGCAAAAATTTTATGATTTTGAATGCAAAAATGAGGTCAAGATGCTAATTGCACTAGGAGGAGATCAGAGAGGAGGAGTGTCTGATTAAATAGGCTGATCCAATCAACCAAAATGGGTTGGGAATAATTTGGTTATAACTCCTTCCAATATGGGCTTGATCGGATGAATCTGATCTTGCAACCATCGTACGGTTGCACAGATAGAGATAAAAATCATTAAAACAAAATTTGTCACCTTGCTAAGTTAAGCCTTTCAATTTTGAGAAAAATCGTATGCATACGATCAGGGATCATATCGTACGATCCAGGATCATATCGTACGATCTTGTCCAGATTGCTTGATTTCACTAGGAGGGCACAAAAATCAAGGCAATCAGCTAGAGGCTCATTTTTATAAGTTGTTTATCTTTAGTGCAAATTATAATGAGTCATTTTTAGGGTGCTACAGAAATGCAACCACAAGTATGGAACCAAGCATGCAATGTTATAACTATGATAATGGCTAACTAATATGCATAAAAATATGATATAAAACTTGATACAATGCTCAAGAAATGATCATCTATGAAATCTCATAAAAATATACAATGCTATTCAATGGAGGTCACAACCTCTCCATTTCACAAAATGGATCTACATTGTAACTACTACTACTCTACCTATGCACTCCAAAATTATCTCACTCTTCTACTCTATGAAGGTCTATTTATAATGAGATGCAACTCTTTACCTTCAATATTCTTATGACACATCACTATTCTATTCTAAGGACTCATGTACATATGGACTACATGCACATTTACATCATTGCACATTCTAACACATGTGCATTTATTACATTGCTTTAATAAAGTACTTAACTTCTAATATACTCCTAATCTAAATATGTACCCATGATGGTACATTAGTAATGAACCAAATAATGTAATATATTCCATCATTAAATTTTGCAAATAGAAATACCCAAGAGGCACCAATAATATGGATCCATGAGAGTCTCCACATAGATATATCCTAGCATTTTTGTTGGACTATTGCTTTTGTTAATTTTGATGTTTCAAAATACAAGGGAATTTTGGCAATTGCCATGCAAAGACTACCTAGAAGTCCAAATGCATCTTAGTGAGCCCAAAATTCAATTAAGGTAAGGATATTTTTCCACTTTAAATGGTCGGGTGTAGGAGTGACTAGGTACATGAGTGGTCGATGCTTGAGTTACCAAATGCTTGAGTGACCAAAATCATGAGTGGTTGGGGAACTTCAAAAGTAACCACCCATTATTTGTTCTCACTAGGATTAGATTTTCCACCTATGTAGAGTGCTTAATAGGATAGATGATAAAGACCCCAACCACCAATATTGAATTAAAACAATAATGATTAGAAATAATAGTGACCAAAATTTTAGCAAGGACTCATAGCAACCCTAGTCAAATCCTTGAAACCTTAGCAATAAATAAAATCCTGTAGTAGATAGTGATAAAAGAGTAGCAATCCTAAATAGGTATTTTTTAGAAGAGATCATGTTCATTAGAAGCATGGGCAACCTAGATATTTCTTAGTCATCCAGAACAAAGTGATTAAACAAGAAAGTGACAACAAATCACCTTGAACCTGTAATATCATTAATTACCACTAATCATAAGTAGAGGTTCCTACAAATCTAATAGTTGGCATAACAATAAGGCATTATGGAAGAAGTAAAGTAGGATCAAGAGGTATAAACCTACTAAGGACACATAGCTGCTAAAGATATTGAGTGATGTTGGATCAAAACTACTAGCCATGATAGAGGAGAAAGTGATGCCCACTCCTTCCAAGCATGCTAATCAAGCATGATCCCTAGATAGGACCAGGCTATGTTATTCTTGTTAGGCCTATGGAAGGCCATCCTTGTAATTATTAGCTATTTTAGTTTAGTAATCTATTAATTGTGCAATTTATCTCAGTATAAGAGTTGATAATTTGAGTGTTTGCCTATTGTATAATATGCAATTCAATATACAATTTTAATGAATCAACTTGTTGTTTGACGTTTGTTAGCACTATTTTGTAGAATTATTTAGTTTATGAATGCTTTGTAGGCTTTAGATATTTTTGTAAAAGCTTTTTGGGTGGTCTATTCTATTAGTCCTAAGTTGTTTGGATTATCACTCTAGGCTATTGGAATATTAGGGATGGTGAACATTCGATTGTGCGGTTCTACTTTATTCTGTAAAATATTGTTAGGGTGTTGAGGACTATTGGAGTAGTAGAGGGCATGATTAGATCTTAATTTACACTCTATAATACTTTTCTTAGTAATTGGTCTATTAGACCATGTATGTAGTTTAGTTGTTGTGTATTTTGCATAAGATGTGGTAGTGTTGTTCATTGAATGTCATTTACATTTAATCCACATTTATCTCCCTTTTCTTCCTAACCCTCCATTTTTATCTTTATTCTTTCCCCATTTATTTTATTTTTGTTTTGAAACAAGGAAATTACCTTCTCTAGAGGTAGTCTAGGGAAAAATATTGAACCATCCAATCTTGACTTTGTGGTCTAGGTCACACTTCTCACCACTAGGTAGATCACAAATCAAGAGGAACTATTCTTGAAAGGGAAATATAATCATGCCCTCAACCCTTGGATCTCATTCATAATGATATTTATGGTTATTTTTCTAATAATTATCTCTCCAACAATAGGTATTTTATCACATTGATTGATGGTTTCTCTAGGATTTTGTGAATATATACTATTAATATCAAGGATGAATCCTTTGGACACTTAAATACTTTCTAATTTTTAGTGGAGATTTAGTGTGAGAAGAAAAATAAGTGCCTTGTTACCAATGGTGATGGTGATATTATGATTCATATATTTGGGTATTTTTGTCATTCCATGGTATTTATTCATAAAGGAATATTTACTACACTTACTAATGAAACAAGATGGATGAGTGGAAGAATATAGTTATATAAGATATGGCTTGATGTATGTTGTATGCCAAGTAGATGAAGACCAAGTTCA
Organism: Wollemia nobilis; assembly: GCA_028583015.1. Classification (NCBI taxonomy): domain Eukaryota; kingdom Viridiplantae; phylum Streptophyta; class Pinopsida; order Araucariales; family Araucariaceae; genus Wollemia; species Wollemia nobilis. The sequence continues at coordinate 27,659 of JAQPPZ010008326.1, forward strand.
TAGGTAAAGTAGTGATGTGTTGCACATGTCATCAATAGAACATGGACTTTAAACCTTTTAATTATGATTTATTTTGAGAAGTTGATAGGATTTGAGCCTAATGTTTCATTATTTATTATAATAGGGTTTAGTACATAGGCTAATATCTCCACATATGAGTATAATAAACTATACTTTAAGAGTCATTGATGTATTCATGTGAAATATAGTTGTAGATATTAAAAATTGACCCACTTTTCATCATTTTTCATCAATTCACCCTCATGCATCAACCTTCTAACCAACCAAGCCAAATTCACCTTTTAAAGACCTAAAATTGAGCATTTATTGCTTCAAAAAGTAAGGTCATCTTTGAGCCAACTTTTTCCCTATCAAATATTCTTCATTCCTCTCAAAACCACTACCATTGGATTGGGCTAAAAAGAGATTTTCTATGAGTATAATTTTATCCCATTTTGACATTTTTTGGTCCCCCAAAATGTAAATTTGTTTTGCATGGGTCTAGTTATCTCAAATTCACAATCCTTCCTTACAAGGTGTGAATTTGGTATGCTAAATTTGTGGTCGTCCAATACAAAGCATGAATTCAACATTTTGGGGGTTTTTCTCTCAAAACCCTAGAATTGATCTGACTCTTGTAATGTTTGCTCTAAACCCAAGTTTGTGTTTTTGTTTTCTCACTTAAACCCCTCCAAACCTCCTATAAATAGAAGGGTTAGACTCCCATTTTAACCACCTCATAATGATTGCAAGTGCTTTTGATGCTCTTAAAGAATTAATTGCTTTTGAAATGCTCTATTACTACTTTGTTGTTGTACTTCTTGTGATTAGTTGCTTTTGGTGAGCAAGTGGAGGAGCCTTGACAACAATTCTCATGTATGACTTATCTTCTAAACATGGAGGATAGGTCTACCATCTTGATTGCTACCTTCACTCTTTAATTTCTCTTTTTTCTTCCATCACAACCTAATAAATTTTATCGTGAATCATTAATTTATTTAGATCATTGATTTTTTATTTTAATCACATGTGTTGCATTCATAACACTAGTTTTAAGATTTGTTACAAATTCATGGTCCGTCCATACAAGGTCTGAATTTGATGAAACCCTTGGTTTTGTCACTCTTCCTCTCTTTTTGAATTTGTGATTGTCCATTACTGGGTGTAAATTTTGTTGTAAGAATTTGGGGATAAGTTTCTCCTCCCAAAACCCTTATTTTATTTCATGCATGGTATTTTCTATTACACCCTTTCTATTTGCACTATGTTTTCTATATTCCATTTTACATTTTATTGCATTCTTACTTGTCTCCAAAGGTCAAAAATTGATTTTCATATCGAATGATAAACTAAAAGGACCAAGGGGGCTTGACTACTACACCTTCAAGCTCAATCATATAGTGACCAAAGTAGACCCCCAAACATTGATCAATTTTTCCAAGATTTTGTAGTTATTTTTCAAGTCTGACTAAATTTGTAGTTGGTATTTTTGGGATGCAAATTCAGTTTATGGTTGAGAATTTTGGGGCATAAATTTAGCTAAGATAAAATACCAGATCAATTAAGTGTTATAATGGATAATTTAGGATATTTTTTGTGTGTGTATTCAATTTTTATTTATTTTCTATTTCAACATTAGATCATAAGAAAAAGAAGGAATTTGGTTCCATTTCTAGGCATCAAAGAAGAAAAGCATAAAATTTGCATTTAGGCTAATCTTGTTTGTGCATTATCTTGAAACTTTGTTTGAAAAAAAAATTACTTTCTTGAAAATTAGTTTTAGTCTTCATTGAGATAAAGAATCATTATAAGAATAGCTCCTTATTTGATCGTATTGTTGTTTACCCTGCATCGAATTTATTTAATTCTTTCTAGTTTATATCTTTGTCAAGACTAAACTTAGGTGCTTGCTCAATAAACACATAAAATAGTTTATTCCAAACTTGGATTGAGTCCTTAAATGACTCCTAGTGAACCCTTCAATCCATAAGCCCCCAAGTGTAGAGAACAATAGCCCCGTGGTTACCTTGGCTTCCAATGGATCTACTAAGAATCATCTATGAGAGTTATTTCCCCCTCTACAATAGTGATATTTATAAGTATTACCACCTTTATGATCTTTCTATTTGAGGTATTTTATTTATTATGATGTGGTTTTTGATGAGGTTATTCCTTTAATTCCCTCTAATTCATTTTTGGTCCTCTTGGTAAACTATCCTACCCTTCTTATTGATTTTCCCCCTTCTAGATGCTTCTCTTCTAGATGATTCTTATCTAATAATTTATATTCTTATATTATCTATCATATTTTTCTAGTGGATACTAGAGATATAATTTTTGATACTCTAGACTATGTAGTAGTATATGTTCCTTTTTCTTCTTTAAATTGTACTTGAGATGAGCTTGATTTTCCCTATGCACTATATGATGGTACTGGACAATGTGGTTTGAGTATGATAATATGATGGATTATTTAATTCCTTCTATTATTCATTATGTGTAGGATATGCCCTAAACATTTTTATATAAATTGACACCTACGTGAGATCAAACTCTCCTTCAAGATGCATGAATATTTCTTGCATAGAAATCTCATTAGAAGCCTCCTTATCGATCTTTGCTTTTGAAGGTTGATAATTCTAGAAATCCTCTCACTTGCTCCAATGAGTAACTTTAGTGGAAAGATGTTATGCTGGAAAATATGAGTCTCTAATGAAGAATCAAACTTCGATGTTAGTTTCATTTCTCAAGGTAAATAATGTGGTTATACGTAACTATTTCTACAAAATGAAATTCTATATAGATGATTAGATTGAGAAGCACATGACACACCTTATTGCTACACATTTTAATTAGGAGTGAGTTGATAACTTAGAGATCTTTAATCCTATGGATTGTTTGGATTTTTTGTAGATTATTCTTTATATTGTTGCTTCCTATGGGTGTATAGTTTATCAAATGGATGTAAAAAATGATTTTCTTGATAGGAAACCTTAGAAGGAAATTAATATGTAGTAGTCATGCATCCTCACCTTGGATGACATAATGCTCTTGTTTATTGAGTTAAGGATTTCTTATATGGGCCTAGGTATGTGCCTTGTGCTTTGTTTGAAAGTATTTATTTCTACTTTCTTAGTTATGAATATCAATGGCGGGAAAAAGCATGATGTTTTATGTTGATGACCTTATCATCATAGGAAGCTCAACATCTTGATCCAAGAGATAAAGCTATGGATTCAATACAACTTTGAAAGGATATATTTAGGTGTTACTAGGGATTCAAATTGATCACTCACCTTTTGAGATTGCTATTTCATAGCCTAAGTATGCATTGGATCTTGTATGCTAATTCAAAATGAAATATTGTAATCCTAATTATACTCCATTTGCTTTAGATTTAAAGCTCTTGAAAATGGTTCTACTCCTTTTTTTATGTTACCTTGAGACCAAATATTGCCTTTGTTATCATCTATTGTTCTCGATATATGAATTTATATCATGAGAGTCATTGGATAGTAGCTAAGCAAATATTGTAGTATATCAAAGTTACCTACTAGATAGGAATTCATTAATTTATTGGGGCTCTTACTATTGCATGGGGTTACTCTAATGTAAATTATATTAGTGATTTTGACCAATGATGATCTATTATTCACTTTGGGTTTTATCTTTGTTCTAGATTTATCTCTTGGTATTGTTATTAACAATTTACTTAATCTTTTATAAAATCTGAATATTATTCTACTAATAAATCTTTGAAATATATTAGATAGATATTTATGATTCTTGAGCAACTCTATCCTCCTAAATAGTTTCTTGTTACTTTATATTATAATGATTATAACTACATCAAGCTTATTTACAATATTATTTTCTAATAATAGAAAACAAAATCAAAGTTTCAGTGTCCTATATTAAATAACTTTAATTTGTGAGATGCTTGACCTAGTCTATGGGCCTTTAGTACCACAATATACAGATATCCTTACCAAGAATGTATTGTAACAATCCAAGTTTACTCACCTAATTGTACCACTAAAATAGAAAAAGCATTTTCACAAGGTAAGTTTTTTTTTTTATTTCAAACCATAGTTTAATTCTTGAGAGTGCTTTTAGGGTCATAGTGGATTTGATTCACCCAATGAAACATTATCAAAAACTTTAATTAGCATAGGCATATCATATCATATCACTTTTGGGTTCAAGACTATTGCAGATAGCTACACACGTGGACGATATTTGCCAAATCTCGTAGATAGGTACCATTATCTGGTAATGACTTGGTTCATTTAACATACTCAAGTTCTATAATGAGGGTCATTCCATAGTTGGGGTTATCCTCTAGGGCCCATAACACCTAGATGGGTATGCTTTCTTTCCCCATCCCTTAGCATTTGTGAATCCATGATCTATCTAGTCAAATTATTCTAATTTTAGTATTTGAGGGATCAATGTGTATATACCTAGTGTCTATATGATTGTCCACTACCCAAAGTCAACTAGAGCTATGTCAATACCCTGACCTTGGACTTGATCACACAAGCCCATAATGACTCACAAACATTTATTCCATACCAAACATTATGGCTAAACTAGCTAAGTCAAATAAACATGGGACTTATCACAATACTATCCAAGCAACAACCTAGAGGAGGTATCCCATATTACCCCTCATTATAATTTTTGACCTAGTCACTTGTCCAGACCAATTCCATCAGACTGTAGTTACCTCGAGACTCATTGTGTGCATATCTACACCTCAAAATTATTGTGTGTTTATGTATTGATATCCTTCACAAATAATAGGTTAACCATTCTTCAACATGGTATATAAGGATATAGGTTAAGTTTACCTATTGAAATTCAACTATTTGTTCTCTAATATTTGAGAAAACTTATTTACCCACTTCCATTTGATCATGATAAAAACCATACTAGTTGATTTTCTCTTAATCTAGTTTAAGTTGGAAATTTACTTTGTTGGTAAGTCTTCTCTCAGTATTTTGATGTTTGGATAATTTCACCCTTTATCAAAAGTTGGATTGCTCTTGAAGTTTTCCCAATTGCCACAATTTTATTTCTTTACTACCTGAACTAAGTCTAAGTTTTATCCTATTTTTAGTTTTTTCCAAGAATATAACATCATAAAAACAACTAGAAAATGGGTAAACAAGAGCATTTATTATAAGATTTGATCTTAATTTAAAATCCTCCATAAAACTTAACTAAGTATTGTTTACTTTTTTCCTTCTTAAAAATAATTAAAAAGCATATACAATATCTAATCTTAAAAGTTCTTGGCTGTCAGCCATGTCTGAGAATGCATTATAAAATTTTATTAAAATTCCTTTTATTTTTTTTGAAATAAACCTCATTGCTTACAACTACATTCAACAACTAAAAAAATGTTTCTTGTATTACATCCAGGCTAACATTATGATGTTATAGGTATGCTCATAAATGTTTTTACATTTTCATTCTTTTCACCATTCTACAAGGGTATCCCAACCCATTCTTGACAAATGAAAAGGGCATGCATTAATTAATGTTGAGGTAACTCAAACGTATTGAAGGTTTCTAGTTACAATATTTCTTGATTGTTTCATTAGTTTATAAATAGGTCGTTAACCATCAACCACCCACCAATAGAGTAATTGATACTCTCTTTCATACTAATAACAAATTGGTTGTTTGATAGTAGATTTTTATTTGTTATTTATAAATTTTTGACCTTCCAAGCATAACGTTGTTGCTCGAGTGCAGTCAAGCAAGAGCATACATATTCTATGACAAATTTTAAAGACCATGATTCGATTTTAAGCTTACTAAAATAGCAATTTTCAAAAAGGTCTTAAAGTATAATTCTAATAAGATAATATTTTACATATATCTATTCTAAGAATGTAATCACTGATCAACACTATGAAAAGCAAGACTTCTATCTAAGAACCAGGTAACATCCATTATTTAAACATTACACAGAGGCTTACTTACGAATAACTCAATATCACTTCCCTAATTGATTAAATTTGTAATGACAAGTCTTGACAAGACGTGTTGAGGGAAAACAAATCCTCACAAAACTTATAATAAATAATATAGACTCCAAACAAAAAAAACTTAATACATTCTCTTTAGTTTGTCCTCGAATGAAACTTAACACAGTTTTACCAGGGTAAGCCTCGGTTAAAATTATAAAACCATTTACTAATCAATATTACAGATGACATACAAGCTTTGTCCTAAGTTTTCAATTTGCAAGGTATACATACGACTGCAATTCAAGCATCAAATACAATCGATTTTATGTTGAAAACGTTCAAGGACTAGCAAAACCCTTTGTTCGATGTTCCAAAATTTTCTAGGTCTTTGATATTAATTGAAAGCTTTGGCCTCATTGCCAACATGTCATGGTTGTCCTTCCAACTCAAAAAAATCCATCAAACTTGTTTCACCACCCTTGATCAAAGTTGAGCACTCAGGGGATTATATACGGCTCTTAAATTTTTAGCATGCAAGCCAAATTCATTCAAAGCTAATTGTCTATATTCTCAGGCTTAAATAGTTTTCATCAAAAATCATTATGCATGTATACTATTTGCATCCCAATTCAAAGTGAATACAAATAGAGTTCTTTGTTTCATTACCAAGCATTATTAGAATTCCATGCAATAGAAAATTCCATCTACATTTATATATATCTCACATTCCAGATATGATTTTAGGGAATCGTTCACATTTAGATATAAAAAATTAAAAAGGAATATATCACCCAATGCATTTTTTATTTTCAAATGCACAGTGTTGTAGTATAATCAAACTAGTTATTTTCTTTTTTAGACAAGAAACATTCCTTTTTCAAACAAGGGCATAACAGAAAACATTGTTGCCTTGAAAGGTTTAGAGAGTTGAAACTGCCATGCTTACTTATAGATGTTTCTACAAAGCTAAATCGCTATCTCCTAAAATGTGTCCATTTCCACTCACAAATACCTTCCAAAAAAATGCATGCACACACAACACATCCTCCCAAATGCAATTTTTTTTCAATCTTAAAAATGAAACCCGCATGATTCTCCCATCCTGAACATGCAAGGCAAAGACGTTCTACTATCTCCACAACTAGTTCACACATAAGCAGATTACACATGTGATGCCAAAAGCCAGAGTATCGTTGTATAAACTTCAAGTCATTATGGCTTTCTCAACCCAAAGCCTTATCCATCGTACACAATCCCAAAACTACTGGGTGGCATTTAAAATACTTTAAATATGCTTTTTCGTTCCCTATTTACTATTTCTTATATATACTTTTGATTTTAATACTATATGGAGGTAGGAAATCTAATTACAAGATGACACAAGTAATATGGTAACATCATGATAAGAAATATTAGAAGCTAAGATTTACTATGAAATCATCATAGTCTTGAGAGATATAACATTTGCATAAATTATTGCATTTCACACATACATTATTTATTATATCTCAAATATATTTATAAAAATAAAATTTTCCTATATTTTAATACCCAAATAAATGTATTAGAATTTGAGATTCACCACATGAATTAGAAAGAGACTAGCTCCCATGTTTATAACACTTTCATTTCCAACTCTATAAACACACATTAATTTATACCTTAAACAACAAGCACTCAATAAAATCCAAGTAGTAACACAAAATTTTACCATGTACCTATATGATATGCAAAGTGCAAGCTTTCATGTACTGGCGAGCTGAATCATCACTTCCCCATTTACCTTTTTTATTCAACCATTTTTCGGTCAATCGAAGGAGTATTCCTGGTCTTGCGTACACAAAACCATTAGCAGTACCACATTTCAAAGAAAAAGATAAACTAAATTTTGCTATTAAAGTGGTATGAGGAGGGTTGTTACATCCTCCCCCACTAGAAACAAACACAATACCTATGTTTCATGGTATAATTAAATAAATTGAATATATATAGCTTTTCTTAAATGCCAAATTCATCATAACAATTTATAAATCATACTTCATTTTCTATATCATAATCTATCTTAAAATCACAAATCATTTAGATTTGAACATGCTATTCATCATTTAATATACATAGTATATTGCATTCCATCAAATGTCCAAAATAAGCTTAAACACACATACAACACATAAGAAAGTTTACTCTACTTAGTAACTCAAAACATACATAAACTACTCTACTCAGTATCCAATCTCATATATGTATGCATATATACATAAATTATCAAATCATATGAAATATTTTTGATAAATTTTATATCTACTCAAATAGATAAGTAAATTGTTGTTGCATATTTGCCATATTTTCCCATGTGGAATTTCTATCCGAGTAGAGGTCCCATTGGACCCAACATTTCTATGCTCTTTTTTCTTAGATTCTTGGTTTTGAAACCAAGTATACGAATAGGCTTAACTTCAATTTTTTAATGGATCGGTCATCTGCAATTTAGAAACATCCAAAACATGATTAGAATTAGAAATGTATTTTCTAAAGAGGGACACATGGAAGACAATATGGATTTTGGATAAGCTTGGTGGCAGAGATAGTTTGTATGCAATAGGGCTTATCTTGCTCACAATTTCAAATTGACCCACATATCTTGAGTCTACTTTGAAATATTTTATGGAAATTTTAGTTGGTTTCACCCTTAGGAACACTCTTTCTCCCACAAAATATTCTCTTGGTGTTCTTTTGAGGCCTACACAGCTCTTTTGGTAGTCTGTGGCCTCTTTTAGCTTATGCTGAATTCTTTTCAATTGATCTTCCATTTATTTTATAGTTTCCATTCTGATAACCACTCAATCCTCTAGATTATCCCAAGATAAAGGGGTTCTACATTTTCTCGTGTATAGGGCTTCAAAAGGTGCCATACCTAGTGATGCATGAAAACTATTATTGTATGTGAATTCCACTAGGTGTAAATAGTCTTCCCACTTTGTATGTTGATCCATACAATACATCCTTAGCATATCCTCCAATACCTAATTCACCCGCTTAGTTTGCCCATATTTCTTAGGGTCATAGGTGGTACTAATGTTTAATTTGGTTCCCAATACATTGTGCAAAGCCTACCAAAATTTAAAAGTGAAGAGAGAATCCCTATCAGAGATTATGACTTTTGGAAAACCATGTAATTTTACCACTTCCCTGGAAAACTTGCTCATAATTTTAGGCACATCATCTTGCACATTACCTAGTATAAAATGTGCAACCTTAGTTAACTTATCCACAACTACTAATATTGTGTCATGCTTGAACCTTGTTTTAGGTAATCCCACTATAAAGTCCATTGATACCACTTGCCATTTTTGCATAGGTATATCATGTGGGTACAACCTACCCATTGGATGTAGATGTTTGGTTGTAACTCTTTGGAACTCTAAAAATCTAGCAACATAATTGGTGATATCCTTTTTCATACTTGGCCAATAGTAGATCTTTCTCAGGCTTTCACACATTTTTGCTCCCCCTGGATGCACCGAATAAGATGTATCATGTGCCTCCTTAAAGATTTTTTCTCTCAATCCACCTGTATTTGGAACAACCAACCTATTCTTATAAAATAACAAGTCATATTTGTATACAAATCCTATATCTTTTCCAACTTCTTGCTCAACCTAAATATTGCAAGATTGAAAAAAATTCCTCTTTTTGTTGCTAATTTTTAATTTTATCTAGCAAATCATATTGGCATTTTGTCAATGCAACAATGCATCCTCTTCTACTTAGAGTGTAGGAAAGTTTATTCTCTTTACCCTTAATGTATTCAATGTCAAAATCGTACTTGGATTGAAACTCCATCCAACGTATTTGCCTAACATTCAATAAGGTTTGAGTAAATATGTATCTTAAACTTTGGTGATCTATATTTAATTCAAATGTTTTTCCTAAAAAATAGTGCCTCCAAATCTTAAGGGCATGTACAACAACTACCAACTCCAAATCATGAGTAGCATAATTCACCTCATGCCTCTTAAGTTTGCTTGATTCAAAGACAATAACCACATCATCTTGGGTCAAAACCCCTCCTAATCCTTCAATTGATGTGTTAGTACATACTATAAACTTCTTATTAGGATTAGGTAATTGTAAAATTGGTACGGTTGTCAACCTTTCTTTCAATACTAGAAAAGCCTCTTCACACTGCTTTGTTAATTTGAAGGTTTATAATGGGTTGAGTAATTCTTGAAAATCCTCTAACAAATCTCCTATAATAGCCTACAATTCCTATAAAACTCCACACCTCAAACACATTAGTAGGTGTTGGTCAATCAACAATTTCTTCTATTTTCTTGGGATCAACTGCAATTCCTTCTACAAAGATAATATGTCCCAAGTAATGTACTTGTGAAGAGTAAAATTCACACTTTGATAGCTTTCTATATAATTGATTCTTTCTAAGAATATCAAGTACAGTTCTCATATGTTGATCATGTTCCTCCTTGTTCTTAGAATAGATCAATATATCATCTAAAGGCATGAGCACAAATTAGTCCAACTGCTCTCTAAAAATGAGATTCATGAATGCAGTTGGGGTATTAGTTAGCCCAAAGAGTAGGACAGTAAATTTAAAATATCCATACCTTGTTCTAAATGCTATTTTTGAAGTGTCTTCTTCTTGAATCCTCAACTGATGATAACTAGATAGTAGGTCAATCTTTGAGAATATGGTTTCTCCTTTCAATTTTTCAAATAGATCATCAATTCTAGATAAAAAATACCTATTTTTGATAGTAACCTTAATTAGTATTCGATAATATATGCACATTCTCAAGGTACCATATTTCTTTTTAACAAACAAGATAGGAGCTCCCCATGGTGACACACTCGACTTGATTAGCCATTTTTCCAAAAAATACTAAATTTCTATTTTGATCTCTTATAGCTCAATAGGAGTCATTCCATATGGTGCACTTGCAATAGGTGCAGCTCTAGGTAACAACTCAATAGAAAAATCAAACACCCTCCCTCCTGAACTTATTGTTTTAAAAGTTAGCTCTATTTTTGCCTCCCTGCCTATATTGATCTCCTCCCTTAGGTTTCTTGTTTTGCTATTTCTCCCATTTCATAAACCCAATACTCTTTCACTTCCTAAGTTCATATTTTTCCTTTTCAGATAGCTTTTGATAGTTAAAATATGCTTTCCTAGTCTCCTAGTTGGCTTCTTTTTTTCATGCTAAATCAAAAGCTATAGGAATATTTACAAGGTTGTGCATATTTACCACCATCATGATTCTAGGATGTAATCCTAGAATAAATTTTTGAGTCTTCATTTCTTCATTGCTTTCATATTGAGATGCATATTTTAATAGTTGAATAAACTTTTGGTGATAATCATGCACTAACATAGTTTCCTGTCATAGATAACTCCCCAAATTTCTCCATATAATATTGCTTGGTCAAAAATCTATCCCTGAATTCCTTGATAAAATCTTCCCACCTGAGGTCTGTAGCTTCAATATTATGCCCTTTCTTATAAAACTTCCACCAATCTAGGGCTACTTTAGTCATGTTCATAACTACTAATACATTTTTAGATTCAGATGATAAAACCACCAGGGAGAAATATGACTCTAGTTCACTTAGCCAGTTTTCTACAGTATCACCATCACCTTTCCCATTAAATTTGGATATTACAACCTTATTTATATTCCTATCCAAATTCTTACTCACCCTGGCCCTACTAGTACTGGATCTTGCAAGTTCACTAGGTACCTCCTCTATCCTACCTTCTCCATTTTCTCTTCCCCTAGCTAAGTCTTCAATAAAAAATTTTTGTTGAACAATCAATTCTTGTTTTTGGGCCATATGATTTTTTTGTTGGGCCATATCTTCCTTTTGCTATTCCATGTGTGTTTGTAATAATTGCACCACCTTTACAAGGTTTCCTTCCTCCCTAGAAATCTCATTTGGAGGAGGTTCATTCAATAATTTCATCCTTCTTTCATGTTGAGGACCTTCTTGTATTATACCCAACATTGGTCCCTCATAGATCTTTCGATGACTTCTTCCTCCCTACCTTCTATAAGATTTTTTGAAGAACCACATCTTAGCATTTGTGCCATTTCACCTGTAGGTGAAAGAAGTAAATCAGTTTATAAGTTTTTATTGATCTAGGTAAATTAATTAATTAACCAAAGTTCTACAACTTAATATCTCTTTTGCTATAATATCATATGTAACAACCCAGGTCTACTCACTAGGTTGTACCACTATAATAGAACAAGCATTTTTACGAGGTATTTCTTTTTTAAGTTTAAACCACAATTTAATTCTTGAGAGTGCTTTTAGGGTCATAATAGATTTGATTCACCCAATGAAACAATATCAAAAAATTTAATTAGTACGTACATATCATACCACTTTTGGGTTCAATAATGTTGTAGATAGCCACCCAAGTGGATAAGATTAGACAAATCCCGTAGAGAGGTGCTTTTATGTGGTAATGACTTTTCTTATTTAATATCCTCAAGTTCTAGCATGAGGGTCATTCCACGATTGGGGTTATCCTCTAAGGCCTATAACACCTAGAGAGGGATGCTTTCTTTCCCCATCCCTTAGCAATTGTGAATCCACAATATATTTGATTGACTTATTATAATTTTAATATGCAAGGGATCAGCATATATATGCCCAATGTCTAGCTGATTGTCCACTACCCAAAGTTAGCTAGAGCCATGTCAATACCCTGACCTTGGACTTGATCACACATGCCCATTGTGACTCACGAATGTTTATCCCATACCAAACATCATGGCTAAACTAGCTAAGTCAAATGAACATGGGACTTATCACAGTACTAACTAAGTAGTAACCTATATGAGGCATCCCATACTGCCCCTCATTATAAGTTCTAACCTAGTCACTTATCTAGACCAATTCCATTAGACTGTAGTTGCCTCGAGATTCATTGTGTGCATACCCTAACCTCAACATAATTGGATTTTAATGTATTGATATCCTTCATGAAGAATAGGTTAACCATTCTTCTTCATGATATATAAGAAAATAGGTTAAGTTTACCTACTGAATTTCAGCTATTTGTTCTATAATATTCAAGAAAACTTATTTACCCACTTCCATTTGATCATGATAAAAGCCATACTTGTTGATTTTCTCTTAATCTAGTTTAAGCTGAAAATTTACTTTATTGGTAAGTCTTCTCTCAGTATTTTGATGTTTGGATAATTTCACCCTTTATTAAAATTTGGATTTCTCTTGAAGTTTTCCCAATTACCACAATTTTATTTCTTTACTACCTGAACAAAGTCTAAGTTTTTATCCTATTTTAAATTTTGTACAAGAATATAACATCATAAAATAGCTAGAAAATGGGTAAAAAAAACATTTATTAAAAGATTCAATCTTAATTTAAAATCCTCCATAAAACTTAATTAAGTATTGCTTACTTTTTTCCTTCTTAAAAATAATTAAAAAGCATATACAATATCTAATATTAATAGTTCTTGGATGTCATCCATGTCTGAGAATGCATTACAAAAGTTTATTAAAACTCCTTTTATTTTTTTTTGAAATAAACCTCATTGCGTACAACTACATTCAACAACTAAACAAATGTTTCTTGTATTATGTCAAAGATAACATCATGACGTTTCAGGAATTCTTGTAAATGTTGTTACATTTTCATTCTTTTCACTATTCTACAAGTAAGGATATCCCAACCCATTTTTGAAAAATGAAAAAGATATGCTAAAATTAATGTTGAGGTAACTCAAAAGTATTGAAGGTTTTTGGTTACAAGGTTTCCTGATTGTTTCATTAGTTTATAAATAGGTGGTTAGCCACCAACCATCCACCAATAGAGTAATTGATACTCTCTTCCATACTAATAACAAATTGTCTATTTGAAAACAAGGTTTTATTTGTTATTTATAAATATTTTACCTTCCAAGCATAACATTGTTGCTCGATTGTAGTCAAGCAAGAGAATAAATATTCTATGACAAATTGTAAAGACCATGCTTCAATTTTAAGCTTACTAAAATAGTGATTTCTAGAAAGGTCTTAAAGTATAATTCTAACAAGATAATATTTTGCATATATCTATTCTAAGAATATAATCACCAATCAACATTATGAAAAGCAAGACTTCTATCTAAGAACCAGGGCACATACATTCTTTAAACATTACATAGAGGCTTACTTACAAATAACTCAATATATCTTCCCTAATTGATTAACATCGTAATGACAAGTCTTGACAAGACATGTTGAAGGAAAACAACTCCTCATAAAACTTATAATAAATAATATAGACTCCAAATAGAATAAACTTAAATACATTCTCTTTAGTTTGTCCTTAGATTAAACGTAACACAATTTTACTAGACCAGTTTTCCATCAAAATTATAAAATTGTTTAGTAATATTTATCAATAATACATATGATATACAAGCTTTGTCCTGATTTTTTAGTTTGCAAGGTATACATACGATCGCAAGCCAAGAATCAAACATAATTGGTTTTACATTGGCAACATTCAAGGACTAGCGAAACCCTTTGTTTGATGTTCTAAAATTTTATAGGTCTCTAATATTAATGAAAAGCTTTGGCCTCATCGCAAACATGTCATGGCTTCCCTTCCAGCTCAAAAACAACCACTAGACTTGTTTCTCCACCCAGGTTCAGATTTGAGCACTTAGGGGATCAGATATAGCTCTAAAATATTTTAGCATGCAAGCTAAATGCATTCAAAGCTAATTTCCTATCTTCTCGAGCTTAAATAGTTTTCATCAAAAATCATTATGCATGTATACTATTTCTAGTACAATTCAAAATGAATACAAATAGAGTTCGTTGTTTCATTACCAATCATTATTAGAACTCCATACAACAAAAAATTCCATCTGAATTTAGATATCTCACATTCCGGCTACGATTTTAGGGAATCGTTCACATTTGGATATAATAAATAAAAAAAGGAATTTATCACCCAATGCATTTTTAATTTCCAAATGCATAATGTTGCAATATAATCAAACCAGTTACTTTATTTTTTAGAAAAGAAACATTCCTTTTTCAAACAAGGACATAATAAAAAATAGTGTTGCCTTGAAAAGTTTAGAGAGCTGAAACTACCATGCTTACTTGTAGACATCACTACAAAGCTACACCACTATCTCCTAAAATGTGTTCCTTTCCACTAACAAATCCCTTCAAGAAAAATACATGCACACACAACACATCCCTTCAAATATAATTTTGTTTTAAATATTAAAAATAAAACCCACATAATTCTCCCATATTGAACATGCAAGGCAAAGACGTTCTACTATCTCCACAACCAGTTCACACATAAGCAGATTACACACATGATGTCAAAAGCCAAAGTATCATTGCACAAACTTCAATTCATTATGGTTTTCTCAATCCGAATTCTTATCCATCGTGCACAATCCCAAAACTACTGGGTGGCATCTAAAACATTATGACATTCTTTAAATATGCTTTTCCATTCCCTATTTACTATTGCTTATATATACTTTTGAGTTTAATGCTATATGGAGGTAGGAAATATAATTACAATATGACACAAGGAATATGGATACATCATTTTTTTTGGTAGATAAGATACTATAGCATTAATACCAGGTTTTACAGGTTGACCCAAAACCTTTTACAAAAATCAGCCTAGGGCTATTGATGAACATGTCCTTACTAAGGATCCTATATATGTAAAATCTACATGTCGCCAAAGCCATTACATCCGGTAAGGCACATATCCTATTATCAAAAAGAAACTTCCCATACAAAATTTTGGGTATACCCCGAGAAAACACACATGCATCATAATTACAAAAAAAGAAATAGACACGGATCCCTTCCTTGAAACTATGGAGAAAAAAAAATCTACAGACACACATAGCAGAGTACTAAAAAAAACTATCATAAGCTCTGTATTGATAGTTACTCTTAATAATTCTTTGGTAATTGCTTTCTTTCGTATATGACATGCTTTGGGACCACATCCTGTCTTGGCCAATCAGCCTTGGAGAAGTGAACCTACTAGCTAGATTTATGGTGGTGGCTATCTGGTGGTCCACGTGGCTCTGGTTTGAAGTCTTATATTGTCATTTCTTTCCTGCCCTATGATTATCAACCAACCTCAAATTACTAAGATGACTAGGAGCCATGTTATCTAACATGTGATTGTCCCCATTAGTCTTTGTGGTATTTCCAAGAAGCATCCACAAATACTGATAGCTCGAATAATTTTTATTGTGAGTCCATTTCAAAAAAGATACGGGAATACTCCTAGCCTTTGAACTTACAATGCCTTCCTTGTTGGTAAATTTGACTATCATTCTTGGCATTCTTGTTGAATAAGCTCCTCTACTTCACTCGGGACACTGTGTTCCCATTTGAAAAGTCTGTCCCCATCAACACCCAAATTGGCCAGCTTATCAGTAATTTTGTTATCTTCCCGAAAGACATGTTGGGATATTTTGTCCTATCTTCCCTATAAAAGGATCCTAGACTCTTCAACAATTGTTTTAATCCTTCAAGGAGGTGTTTTCCAATTATTGAGGAGATTTATAACATGCATAGAGTCTCCTTCTATGATCAAATTGCCTTCTAAGTCTTGAGTCATTTGAAGGCCTCTCCACATAGCTCTAGCTTTAGCTTCGTTGTTCGTCCTTATTCCCAAATATTCAAAAAATGCAAGCATCATATTCCTATTATGATATCACACAATGCCACTAGAGCCTACTCTGCCAGGATTATCCTTATCCGCTCCATAAAAATTAAGCTTAAACCAACCCGTAGGAGGTGGGGACCACTTAAAATTGGCTCTGGGGTTGACTACCCTAGGCACAAACTCATCTAACAAGGTTAAGCTTAAATATTGAGCAATCGTGGTCTCCTGCAGATGAGGTTTATGACTATCAAAAGGGATAAGGTTCACATTCTCATTGGCAAAGGATAGGATCCTGGCAATGATAGTTTTATGATCATGGATAGACTCATTAAAGACTCTATGGTTCCTTTCTAACCACACCTACCAAAGATAGTGATTGAGACAAATTTTCCACATGTATCTAAGTCTTTGGATTGAAAAGGGGCAAGGCCACTGGATGAAAAAATCAAGTACGGTGGCTGGTTTAACCCAAGAAATATTGAAGGCCTGAAAAACCCCACTTAGGACAGTCAAGGAAAAAGGGCACTCAAGGAAAATGTGATAAATGGTCTCCCAATTGGCCCCACACAAATAACAGTGATTAGTGATACAAATACCTTTACGCATCATATTATCAATGGTTAGAATTCTTCCTTGGATAACCAACCATGAAAAGACTACAATTTTTGGAATTAAATTTTTTATCCAAACTAAGTCCTTTTGGAGGACAAAATCCTCATCATCAAGTAGAAGCTTGTAAGCTAATTTAATAGTGAACTGCCCATTTTACGTAGGATCCCAGGTCACTTGATCTTCCTTGGGTCTCATGGGGATAAACTATTGCCCGAGAATGTTACAAAGATCATTTGATTCCACTTGAAATCCTTGAATCCTTATTTGTTTCCACTTTATTCTACCTCTATCCTCAACCATATAATCGAAGACTTTTATGCCAATGAGTTCTTTCATGATATCTCTTATTCGGGCTAAGTTAGGATATTGCGTCAATGGTTTGTCCTTAGCCAACCTGTCATTCCAATAATTTATCCTCCCACCATTGCCTAAAACCCATCTTAAACCTTTTTTGATGATTTCCTTACAATTAAGAATTGCTTTCCAAAAAGCAGAACCTCTGATTGGAATTGAGTCACTTAGAAATTCCATATTTTGAAGATACTTTCATTTGATGATAGCTTTCCATTCATTTTCTTCACCAAAAATGAGGTGCCATGCCTGCTTAGCTAGTAAAGCTAAATTCATATGAGCAATTCTCCTCAGACCTAAGCCCCCATTTTCCCTGGGTATGCACACTTTGGTCCATCCTACAAGGTGTATCCTTTTTTTCTCCTCTGATCCAGTCCATAAAAATTCTTTTTGGAGTTTCTCAATTTTTTGGAAAACCTTCATAGGGGCTTTGAAAATGGAAAGTAAATAGACTAGAATGCTCTAAAGAGAGGCCTTAGTGAGGGTTAGCTTTCCTGCTTGAGATAGAAGATGACCTTTCCATCCAACAAGTTTTTTTTGAATTCTTTCAATAACCTTGTCCCACATTGACTCTCTCGAAGAACCAATGAAAAGAGGGAGACCAAGATACGAAGTGGGGAGGTTTGCTATATCACATCCTAAAATTTTTGCAATCCTTCCTTACCTCTGAATGGGGGTGTTCAAGAAATATAACTTGCTTTTACTGAAATTAAATTTCTGACCAACAGCATCCTCATAGAGTTGCAGGATGTATTTAATTCTTTTGGCCTCAACCACCGATGCCTTAGTCAATAGAAGGGTATCATCGACGAATTGTTGGTGAGAAAAAACCCTAGTGAGATATGTTGCCTTGATTCTTGATATTAGCCTTGAATTGCAAGCATTTTTTATGGTTCTACCTAAAGATTCTGCCACAATGATGAATAACATGGGGTTAATAGGGTCCCCCTACCGAATTCCTCTATGACTTTGAAAGTAACCAGTAGTTGTTCCATTAACCATAATCGAGAACCATGCTTTAGAAATGCATTCTTTGTTGAGCAAGGTGCAAAAAAAGTAGCAAAAGTATTGTCATTGTTGTCAAAACAGACAGAAAGATCGGTTGATGCAGTGGACAGGAGTTTAGAGGTCATACAGAGCATGCACAGTGAATTTCCAAGAAGACCGAAGTGGCCCACATGCCAAAGCTCAAAGAAAAAGACAGGTAAGAAAACCGTCATGATATCGCGACATGTTGAGCAAGTATGAGAAACTGTCGCGATATCACGACATGTTGGGAAAGAGAGAGAAACTATAGCGATATCGCGACATGTTGAGAAACTGGAAAAATTGTCACGATATCGCGACATGTTTTAGGAGAGAGAAAAAGAAAGAAAAACTATCGTGATATCGTGACATGTTTTAGAAGAGAGAAAAAAAAGAAAAACTATCACGATATCGTGACATGTTGGAAGAGAGAGAAAGTGCAAGGAAAATTGTCGTGATTTCGCAACATGTTGGAAGAGAGAGAAAGCACAAGGAAAACTATCGTGATTTCGTGACATGTTGGAAGAGAGAGAAAGCGCAAGGAAAACTGTCATGATTTCACGACATGTTTGAAGAAGAAGTGCATGCAAGAAAAATTGTCGTGATTTCATGACATGTTCGAAGAAGGAGCACATGCAAGAAAAACTGTTGCGATTTCGCGACATGTTCAGAGAGAAGGCGCAAGTAGGGAAAACTGTCACGATTTCGTGATAGGTTCGAGAGATAAAGCTCGCAAGAAAAAGTGTCATGATTTTGTGACATATTGCAAGAAGAAGATCTCAAGAGGAAAAGTATCACGATATCGCAACATGTCGGGTTTTTGTGACCCGATGAGAAGAAAAGCGCTGAGGAGGAAAAGTGTCGCGATATTGTGACATGTCAGGTTTTCATGACCCGAAGAGGAGAAAAGAGCTAAGGAGAAAAAGTGTCACGATTTTGCGACATACTGCAAGAGAGAGAAAGCAAGATAAAAAGTGTCGTGATTTCGTGACATACTATAGGAGAGAGAAAGCAAGATAAAAAGTGTCGCGATTTCGCGACATACTACAGGAGAGAGAAGGCAAGATAAAAAGTGTCACGATTTCGCGACATATTGTAGGAGAGAGAAAGTAAGATGAAAAGCATCACGATATCGTGACATGTCGCATTTTTGTGACTAGGGAGGAGAGAGAATGTACGGAGTAAAGAAATATCATGATATCGCGACAAAAGCAAGGAGGAAAACTTTGAAGGAAGAAGTGTCGCGATTTCGTGACATGTTCCATTTTCACGAGTGAAATACAGAGAAGAGCTCAAGGCAGCGAAAAGTGTCACGATTTCACGACATGTCATGTTTTCTCCAGTGCATGCAGAGAAGAGCGTACGAAAGCAAAAAGCGTCGTGATTTCATGACATGTCATGTTTTCGCTGGTGCATGCAGAGGAGCGTATGAAAGCGAAAAGTGTCATGATTTTGTGAAATGTCATGTTTTCACTAGTGCATGTAGATAAGAGCGTACGTAATCGAAAAGCATTGCAATTTCGTGACATGTCATGTTTTCGCTGGTGCATGTAGAGAAGAGTGTATGGAAGTGAAAAGCGTCACGATTTTGTGACATGTCATGTTTTTGCTGGTGCATGCAAAGAAGAGCGTATGGAAGAGAAAAGTGTCACGATATTGTGACATGTGTTTTCATGGTTGCATGCCGAGAAGAGGACAAGGAAGTGGAGAATGTCGTGATATCACATGTCATAGTTTAGTAGGTAAAAGCTGAGAAGCATACACAAAGAGAGAAATGTCACGATTTCATGACAGATCACATTGGTGTGATGGAAAAAGAAGAACCCAACCAAAGATAAGTTAACTGAGGTTGTACAGCAGTAACAAGGGCAGTTACAGATAGAACTCATGTAGCAAAAATAAGAACCGTTACAGGTGGAGTTACAAAGAAAATATTATTATAATATGAGTGCGATAATGGGTGCACATTACAGAGTGATAGGCAGATATAATCTATAGTGGTGAACAAAATTTGATGGACACCAGGAATTAACAAATAGAAAAATATTATTATAATATGAGTGCAGTAGCAGAGTGCGTTGTGCGGCGGTATGAGTGCCATCGTGGGTCCGCAATGCTACAAAAAAAGCATAGAAAGCATGGGCTGTAATAGAATATGATAGATTGCTGTAAAACATGCAAAATCTAAGAAAGCACGTGATGATAAGTCCACAATGTAGTAGATTGAACGTGGCTGAGAAAGCATGGCAAAAATGAGGGAAAAGCAAAGCCGTTTAAAAAAGAGCCGTTTGAGTGAGCCAATATAAAGGACTGAAAAAGCGCAGTAAGTGGATGTTACTGCAACCTTGTTTATTCTTGTAAATTGAAAGAGAGGTTGAGTAAGAGTGTTGTAAGAAGCATAGAAAGAGTGTTGTAAGAAGCACAAAAAGAGGGCTATAAGAAAGTCATAAAAGTGCGGTAGGAAAAACCATAATAGAGCTGTAAGTGATTTGAAATAGAACATATTGAGTCTCTAACAATTCTCCTTATGCTTCTATGAGATTGAGAGTTAAGCAATAGAACATATTGAGTCTCTAACAATTCTCCTTATGCTTCTATGAGATTGATTTGAGTTGAGATAGACCAGTAAGGGTCTTGTAAAAGTGAAGGCATTTTGATGTCAAAATAGATTCAAAATAGAATTCCAAGTTGGTGCTTGGAATCAAGGGTTGGTGCTCCTTTCTATTGGTGTAGATAAATTAGGGGTTGGTGCTTCTTCTAGTGGGTGTTGGTAAATTGTTTGTAAAGTTGAAGCTTTGCAAAGGCTGAATTTGGATTGAAGTCCAAAAATTTGATTTTTGAGGAGTAGCCAAATCAGTGAACCTCGATACATCTTGTGTTGTGTGATGCTCTCTTGTTGTATTCGCTATATATATTTTTGAGCTTGCATTATTTCAGCATTAAGTGTTGTAGATTTAAATTTTAAATAGCTGCACTGATTCACCCCCCCATCTTAGTGTCATTGTGAGAATATCAATTGGTATCAGAGCGAGGTTCCTGAACAAGCTTAATCGACTAAGGTGATATTGGAAGAAACACAATGGCAAGCGGTGAAGGATTCTCATCTAACAAAGCTCCATTGTTCGATGAAACTAATTACTCATTCTGGAGACTCAGGATGCAGACATATCTGTGTGCATTGGGATATGACATTTGGGAGTCAGTAGATAGTGGATACACAATACCAGCTACTCCTCCAAAAGATGCTACCAGTAAGAAACAATTTGAGAATAACTCTAAAGCAAAAAATGCTATAATGTGTAGTTTAGTGGACAGTGAACTGATAAGGATCATGAGCTGTAAAACGACAAAAGACATGTGGGACAAACTGAAGAGCATTCAAGAAGGAGACGACAAGATCAAGGAAGCCAAGCTATAAACACATCGAGCTCAGTTCGAAGGATTAAAAATGAATGATGATGAGAACATAGAGGCCTATATGCTGAGAGTCAATGGAATCATTAATGCGATTAGAGGACTCGACGAGAAAATGGAAGATGCGGTCGTCGTGAAAAAGATACTAAGAACTCTTCATAAAAGATTTGATTCTAAAGTTTCTGCTATAGAAGAAGCTAAAGATCTAAATACATTTAGTATGGATGAGATGCATGGTTCTTTGACTGCATACAAAATGAGAATAGGATAAACTAAGCCCATAGAGACAAAAGCTACTTTTAAAGCACACAAAAATATAAAAGCTAAACAAGAATCTAAGGATGAAGAGACATCAGATGAAACGAAAGCTAACTTTGTTTGAAAACTAGTAAAGAGAAAAGGAAAGTATAGAGGAAAGTTACCATTTAAGTGTTTCAACTGTGGAGGCATTGGGCACTTTGCAGCTAAATGCCCAATGAATGAGAAAAACAAAAGTGATGAAGGGTCACACCAAGAAAAAAGTAACTGGAAGAAGAAACCACATTTTAGAAAAAGCAACTTCAAAAAGAAAAGTTTCATTTCTAAGAATGTTAGCTCTTTTGAAGACAACTCCGATGAGGATTCTGAAGAAGAAACATGTGAAGCTTTGTTCATGGCATTTGAAGAAGAAAGTGTTGAGCAAGGTGCAAAAAGAGTATTGTCATTGTTGTCAACATAGACAGATAGATCAGTTGATGCAGTGGACAGGAGTTCAGAGGTCAGTCAGAGCATGTACAGTGAATTTCCAAGAAGACAGAAGTGGCCCAGATTCAAAGGATCAAAGAAAAAGACAAGTAAGAAAATCGTCGCGATATCGCGACATGTTTGTCATCGCCGAGAGAAAAAAATGTCACGATTTCGCGACATATCGGAGGAGAGAGAAAATGCTGGCAAAAATGTCATGATTTCGTGACATATCGAAGGAGAGAGAAAATGCTAGCAAAACTGTCATGATTTCGCGACATATCGGAGGAGAGAGAAAATGCGGAAAACTATCATGATTTCGTGACATGTTCGAGGAGAGAGAAAGCACAAGGAAAACTGTCATGATTTCGCGACATGTTGGATGAGAGAGAAAGCGCAAGGAAAACTGTCGTGATTTCGTGACATGTTTGAAGAAAGAAAGCGTAAGGAAAACTGTCATGATTTCGTGACATGTTGGACGAAGAGAAAGCACAGAGGAAAACTGTCATGATTTCGTGACATGTTCGGAAGAAGAAGAAGCAAGGAAAAATGTCACGATTTCGTGACATGTTTGGAGAGAAGGCGCAAGCAAAGAAAACTGTCGCGATTTCGTGACATGTTCGGGAGAAGGAGCTCGCAAAGAAAAGTGTCACGATAAAAAATCGACATTTGAGAGAAAGAAAGAAAAGTGTCATGATTTTACGACAATCTGCAAGAGAGGCAGTACGGATGAAAATGTGTCACGATTTCATGACATGTTTGAGAGAAAGAGCTTGCAAGGAAAAGTGTCACGATTTCATGACAATTTGCAAGAGGAAGCGCTAAGGAGAAAAAGTGTCACGATTTCGTGACATTCGTTTTCGCGACAAGGAGAAAGACAAGGGAAAAAGTGTCATGATTTTATGACATGTTTTCGAAAGGAGAGAAAGTGCACAAGGAGAAAAGTGTCACGATTTTCGTGACATGTCATTTTTAGTTGAGAGAAGAGTGTACAAAGCGAAAGTGTCACGATTTCGTGACATGTCATGTTTTCGCTAGTGCTTGAGAGAAGAGTGTACGAAAGCGAAAGATGTCATCGATTTCATGACATGTCTTTTTCCTAGTGCTTGCTAGAGAAGAGTGTACGTAAGTGAAAGGTGTCACGATTTCATGACATGTCATGTTTTCGCTAGTGCAAGCAGAGAAGAGTGCAAGGAAGGGAAAGTGTCACGATTTCATGACATGTCTAGTTTTCGTGGGCAAGAGAGAGAAGAGTAGCAAGGAAGCGAAAGTGTCATGATTTCATGACATGTTCTATTTTCACGAGGAAGCAGAGAAGAGTCAAGGTGAAAGTGTCATGATTTCGTGACATGTTTTTAAGGGTGCAAGCTGAGAAAAGGACAAGGAGGCAAAAATGTCACGATATCGTGACATGTCATGTTTTCATGGGTAAAAGGCGAGAAGAGTACAAAGAGACAGAAGTGTCATGATTTCGTGATAGGTCGCAACAGCACGATTACGGATAGTTAACTGAAGTAGAACGACAGTTAAAGGGGCAGTTGTAGAGGAAAATCATGTAGCCAATATAAGAAGAGTCAACTAAAGTTAGTGTGACAGTTACAGGGCAGTTATAGATAGAAATCATGCAAGCTAAAATAAGAACAGTGCATTAAAGGAAGAACGATTATAGGGTAACTAATCGAGGTTATACTAAATCCCAAACAAGAGACAACTATTAATAGGTTGCATGCAGAAATACTATGCTATAAAGGAGTTACTCAGCAAGTGGCTATTAATAGGTGCATGAGAGATTACAAGTTAAGAGAAAATATTGTTATAAAAGGGAGTTGCATGGAGAATTAAGTTGCCGCTCAATGTGTGAAAGTGCTACCGAAAGAGTGTGAAAGTGCTCTTAAAAGAGAGTGCACAGGAGGCGAGTGAGCAGGGTGTGTGTTGGGTAAAGAGTGGGCAATGTTGAGAAAGCAATAGACCAGTCAGGGTCTTGTAAAAGTGAAGGCATATTTATGTCAATCATCTAGATTCAGAATAGAAGTCCAAGTTGGTGCTTGGCATCAGGGGTTGGTGCTCCTTCCAGTTGGTGCTGGTAAATTAGGGGTTGGTGCTCCTTTCTATTGGTGTAGATAAATTAGGGGTTGGTGCTCCTTCCAGTGGGTGCTGGTAAATTGATTGTAAAGTTGGTGCTTTGCAAAGACTGGATTTGGATAGGAGTCCAAGCAGTCTATTTTTGAGGAGTAGCCAAAACTGGTGAACCTCGTTACATCTTGTGTTGTGGAATGCTCTCTTGTTATATTTGCTTTATCTGATTTTAAGTTCTCATTGTTTTGGCTTTAAGAGTTGAAGATTTAAGTTTTAAATAGCTACACTGATTCACCCCCCCCTCTCAGTGCCATTGTAAGACTAACAATTGGTATCAGAGCCAAGTTCCTGAACAAGCTCAATCGGCTAAGGTGATCCGGGAAGTGACACAATGGCAGTTGGTGAAGGATTCTCATCAAACAAAGCTCCATTGTTTGACGGGACTAATTACGCATTCTAGAAAATCAGGATGCAGACATATCTGTGTGCGTTGGGATACGACATATGGGACTCAGTAGAAAGTGGATACACAATACCCACCACTCCTCCAACCGATGCTGTCGATAAGAAACTGTTTGAGAATGACTCAAAGGCAAAGAATGCTATCATGTGCGGTGTAGCAAATAGTGAACTGGTAAAGATCATGAGCTGTAAAACGACAAAAGAAATTTGGGACAAATTGAAGAGCATTCATGAAGGAGACGATAAGATCAAGGAGGCCAAGTTGCAAACTCATCGAACTCAGTACGAAGCGTTAAAGATGAATGACGATGAGAACATAGCGGCATATATGTTGAGAGTAAATGAAGTCATTAATGCCATTAGAGGACTCGACGAGAAAATCGAAGACTCTGCAATCGTAAAAAAGGTATTAAGATCTCTTCCCAAAAGATTTGATTCTAAAGTATCAGCTATAGAAGAAGCCAAAGATCTAAATACGTTTAGTATGGATGAGATGCATGGTTCGTTGACTGCGTATGAGATGAGAATAGGAAAGTCTGATCCCACAGATAGAGAAGCTGCTTTTAAAGCCCACAAAAATACGAAAGCAAAACAAGAATCCGAAGATGAAGAGACATCAGATGAGATGGAAGCAAACTTTGTTCAAAAACTAAAAAGGGGACAAGGAAAATACAGAGGAAAGCTACCATTTAAATGTTTCAGTTGTGGAGGCGTTGGGCATGTTGCAGCTAAATGTCCATGAAATAAGGAGAATGAAAGTGATGAAGAATCGCACCGAGAAAGAAGTGACTGGAAGAAAAAGACAAATTTTAGAAAGGGCAACTTCAAGAAGAAAAGTTTCATCTCCAAGAATGTCAGTTCATCAGAAGACAGTTTCGGTGAGGATTTCGAAGAGGAAACAGGTGAAGCTCTTTTCATGGCATTCGAAGAAGAAAACACTGAAGAAGAACAGGAATGTGATGAAAACCTTGAGGCTGAGGCTGAAGTAAATCTAAGAGGTGAGTTGATCGCTGCACTTGAAGAGTTGGGTTTAGAAAGGAAAAAGAACAAAAGACTGTCCAAGAAGTTGGAAGAATATGAGGGTAATATTGAAGATCTCTTCTTACAAATTCACAAAGCCAAGAAAATAGAAGAAGCCTTGAAGTCACAGATCAATGAGAAAGAGATTGTTTGCTGCAAACAAGAAGAGGAGATTGTGTTATTGAGGAAACAACTAGAAGAGGCCAATACAAATCTCAAATTTGAGAAGAGCACAGAGCTGCTAGATAAAATGATAAGGCAACAAAGAAGCCCTATGTGCAAGCTTGGTCTTGGATATGAAGCTGAACAACCTTCATCTTCTAAATCTACAGAGAAGAAGAAATCCACTGCTGAAGGATCAAAGCAAGAAAATCCTGAAGCTGAATCTTCAAAAGGAAGAAAATCTCAAAGGAGATCTACAGCAAAGCAACCACAACAAAAGAGGTTCTCTCACTCTCACTCTTTTCATAATAATGCTTTTAATGACTATTGTTTTAGATGCAGCCATTATGGTCACCAGGCAATTTATTGTGGATTGAATAATAAATCAAGGAGTTATGTTGGTAGAAATACATCTGCTCTTCTGAGTGAACACCATGTGCAATGTTTTAAATGTAATGGTCATGGGCACATAGCAAGGTTTTGTCCAAGCACCTCTGCATCTAATCTAAGGCAAGACCGCAGATTCCATCAGACACAAAGAGTGCAACACAGACAGGAAAATAATTATCCATCAAGAATGCACAAGAGACAACCACCCAAGAGAAATGTTCAGGTTCACGAAAAGGTTCAAAATGGGGATGCAGGTGAAAACCCTCAGCCTAAGTTCAAGAAAAACTGGAGAAAGAAAGAAGAGAGGAAATCGTGTCTCCTTGGATAGAAGGAGATTACTCCTCTATTGCACTAAGCAGCTCCAGGTAGCACATCCTCAGGGGGAGCAATGTTAAAGTTTTATTTTAATGCTCCTATGTATTTGTGTGGTTATCTGAGGATGAAAGGAAAGTAGTCGGGGAGTTGTTGTATAGCTGTCAAAGTGTGTTTTCTGTTCATACAGTTGTTTGTGGTAGTGCCGTGAAGGGTGGTGATTAAATTGAGAGTTGTCTTTATTGGTAATATTGCTATATGTCATTGTTGTACTGTTGATGGTTCTCACTACCACTGTCAAAAGTTAAGGATTATAACAGTTCAGATGATTTGGTTGGTTTTGTGGTACTGTGTTTGATGCTTGCACAGAGTTGGCAATAAAATTGCAGTGTTGGTACAGTGTTGGACAAAAGTTGGTACAAGTGTGAGTCACTTGTCAATTTTGTTGACAGATGTGAAATCAACGTGTTGAATGGGAAGATTGAAGAAGAGGCTTATAATGAGCAGCCAGATGATTTCCAGCCTGGTGATGAATGGTTGAGTTGCTTTCATAGAGGTTGTTTTGATCAAGTTAATGCTTTACTTGATACATGATTTGGGCTTACTCCATTGAGATTGATTTGAGCAAGTTATTCTTTGCATTGGTGATTTATGTTGGTGGCTATTTTGTTCAAATACCTTTGGAAGGAAAAGGATGTCTACTAGTTTCCTTTTCATGTAGTGATCGGTTGAATGCTTCAAGGTTAATCTTGAGTTGAATGATGTTGGTTAAACCTTGTCTATAAGCATTGTTGTTAAAGCCCTAATTGGTTGAGAAAAGATATAGGTTGTGGAAAGAACATGAGTATCATTGTTATATGAGTTATTGCATGGTTGGCAATTGTTGGGTTGTGTTTCATGTTCTTGAGAAAAGCATACTACATCTATCTTATTATTTTGAGATTGAGATTGAGTTGAGATTGAGATTGGGAGTTAAGTATAGAACATATTGAGTCTCTAACAATTCTCTTTATGCTTCTATGAGGTTGATGAATCACATTGGGTCTCTAACAATTCTCTTTGTGGGTTCATGCTAAGCAAGTTTTTCTTGATGAACTTGTGAGCTGATTTGAGGACAATGCTGGGACAGATTTGAGGACAATGCTGGGACAGATTTCCAGATGCAGATTTGGGCAGGATGTGTAGATGACAGAAAGAGTACCAGTGGAGGTGCATTCTATCATGGAGATAGTTTGGTCGCATGGAACAATAAGAAACAAGAGTCAGTTTTCTTATCCACAAAGCAGAATATATTGCAATAGTGTGTTGTACGTAGAGGGAGAATTTATATATTTAATTATCTTTGTGCTCATATTTGTAATTTTTGCTAACTGTCATAACGTGTGCTTGAGAATGTTGTGCATGGACTCAGGGGGAGTCTGCAGTAGCCCTTTGGTATTATTGTCAAAGGGGGAGAAGAATTACAGGAGATTGCATGAGTGTTGCCAACAATTCCAAAGGGGGAGATTGTTGAGCAAGGTGCAGCAAAAGTATTGTCATTGTTGTCAACATAGATAGATAGATCAGTTGATGCAGTGGACAGGAGTTCAGAGGTCAGTCAGAGCATGTACAGTGAATTTCCAAGAAGACAGAAGTGGCCCAGATTCAAAAGATCAAAGAAAAAGACAAGTAAGAAAACTATCGCGATATCGCGACATGTTTTAAAAGAGAAAAAATCGATATCCACATATCGAAGGAGAGAAAATTGAAAACTATCATGATTTCACGACATATCGGAGGAGAGAGAAAATGTTAGCAAAACTGTCATGATTTCATGACATATCGGAGGAGAGAGAAAATTCTAGAAAAACTATCATGATTTCATGACATATTGAAGAGAGAGAAAGCGCAAGGAAAACTATCACGATTTCATGACATGTTGGACGAAAGATAAAGCGCAAGGAAAACTATCACGATTTCGTGACATGTTCGAAAAAGAAAGCAAAGGAAAACTATCATGATTTCATGACATGTTCAAAGAGAAAGCACAAGGAAAACTGTCACGATTTCATGACATGTTCGAAGAAGAAGAAGAAGAAAACTATCATGATTTCATGACATGTTTGGAGAGAAGGCGAAGAAAGAAAACTATCACGATTTCATGACATGTTTGGAGAGAAGGAGAAAGAAAAGCAAAGAAGAAGAGAAAGAAAAGTGTCACGATTTCATGACAATCGCAAGAGAGGCAGTACGGATGAAAATGTGTCACGATTTCATGACATGTTTGAGAGAAAGAGCTTGCAAGGAAAAGTGTCACGATTTCATGACAATTTGCAAGAGGAAGCGCTAAGGAGAAAAAGTGTCACGATTTCATGACATGTCTTTCGCGATCCCAAGGGAAGAAAGTGCCAAGGAGAAAAAGTGTCACGATTTCATGACATGTTATTTTCAACGAAAGAGGAGAGAGAGGCCGAAAAAGTGTCACGATTTTATGACATGTTGTTTTCGAGGGCTAGAGAAGAGTGTACGAAGCGAAAGTGTCACGATTTCATGACATGTCATGTTTTCCATGGTGCTTGCAGAGAAGAGTGTACGGAAGCGAAAGATGTCACGATTTCGTGACATGTCATGTTTTCGCTAGAGCTTGCAGAGAAGAGTGTACGAAAGTGAAAGATGTCACGATTTTCATGACATGTCATGTTTTTCGCTAGTGCTAGCAGAGAAGAGTGCAAGGAAGCGAAAGTGTCACGATTTCATGACATGTTCTTATTTCTACGTGCAAGCAGAGAAGAGTGCAAGGAAGTGAAAGTGTCATGATTTCATGACATGTTCTATTTTCAGAGCAAGCAGAGAAGAGTTCAAGGAAGGGAAAGTGTCACGATTTTGTGACATGTCCTATTTTCATGGGTGCAAGCCAAGAAAAGGACAAGGAGGTGAAAAATGTCATGATATCGTGACATGTCATGTTTTCACGGGTAAAAGGCGAGAAGAGTACAAAGAGACAGAAGTGTCATGATTTCATGACAGGTCGCAACAACACGATTACGGATAGTTAACTGAAGTAGAACGACAGTTAAGGGGCAGTTGTAGAGGAAAATCATGTAGCCAATATAAGAAGAGTCAACTGAAGTTAGTGTGATAGTTACAGGTGCAATTATAGATAGAAATCATGCAAGCTAAAATAAGCACAAAGCATTAAAGGAAGAACGGGATTACAGGGCTGTAATGTAACTAAGATTATACTAAAGTTCCACATAAGAGACAGATCTATTAATAGGTTGCATGTAATAAATACTATGCTATAAAGGAGTTACATCAGAAGTGGCTATTGATAGTGTGCATGAGTAATTACGGAAGTTAAAACTAGATGAGAAATAGGGTTATAAAAGGGCAGTTGCGTGGAGAATTAAGTTGCCGTTGAATGTGTGAAAGTGCTACCGAAAGAGTGTGAAAGTGTTGAAAGAGAGTGCGCAGGAGGCGAGTGAGCAGGGTGTGTGCTGGGTAAAGAGTGGGCAATGTTGAGAAAGCAATAGACCAGTCAGGGTCTTGTAAAAGTGAAGGCATCTTTATGTCAATCATCTAGATTCAGAACAGAAGTCCAAGTTGGTGCTTGGCATCAGGGGTTGGTGCTCCTTCCAGTTGGTGTTGGTAAATTAGGGGTTGGTGCTCCTTTCTGTTGGTGTAGATAAATTAGGGGTTGGTGCTCCTTCCAGTGGGTGCTGGTAAATTGATTGTAAAGTTGGTGCTTTGCAAAGGCTAGATTTGGATAGGAGTCCAAGCAGTCTATTTTTGAGGAGTAGCCAAAACTGGTGAACCTCGTTACATCTTGTGTTGTGGAATGCTCTCTTGTTATATTTGCTTTATCTGATTTTAAGTTTTCATTGCTTAAGCTTTAAGAGTTGTAGATTTAAGTTTTTAAATAGCTACACTGATTCACCCCCCCTCTCAGTGCCATTGTAAGACTAACAAAAAGAACAGAGGAAACACAGGAGTGTGATGAAAAACTTGAGGATGAGGTTGAAGTAGATCTGGAAGGTGAGTTGGTCACTACACTTAAATATTTGAGTACAGAAAGGAAAAAGAATAAAAAGGTTTCAAGAAAACTTGAGGATGCCAATGAAATAATAATCAGTTTGAAAGTACAGACTGACGAATTTAAGAAAATATCTAAGGATTTCAAAGTACAATTAACCATGAAAATGGATGAGTGCAATAAACTAGAAGAAGATATTGTTGGCTTAAGAATGCAGATAGAAGAAAAGAATCAAAAACTGAGTTGCTACCACAAACTTGAACGAAGTTCTGTGAAGCTTGAAAAGATTATAAATAACCAAAGGTCTACAGGCATTAAATTTTTTTTGGGCTTTGTTGAAGAAGAATCATCAATGGAATCAAAGGCCATAACTGTAGAACCAATAAAGAATAAAGATAATATCAGGGTTGATCAAGAAAAAATGAATCATTCAAAAGAAAACAATAAGGCCAGGCACAAAAGGAGTACTGACAATGATGGATTCACCAAAGTCACATATCAAAGAAGAAGAAGACCTATGGCCCCTACTACAACATGGCAAAGACCATTACCCAGGTACAGTCGTTCCTTTTCTAGTTATTGTTTTAAATGCAATGCTTATGGTCATAAAATTTCAAATTGCAGTTATAATGTAAGACAAAGGAATTTCACTAGTAGAAATATTTTTTCACCTTTGATAGATTATGCAGTAGAATGTTATAATTGTCATAACTTTGGACACATTACAAGAAATTGTCGTAGTACATTTGTAGGAAATAAATATCAGGGAAGAAAATATCAACCAAATGGATAGAAACAAAATAGAAAATTTCTTGAAAAACAAGCACAAGCTAATGAAAGGGAAAAGGCAAAACAAGTGACCAAAATTGCCATCAAATCAGAATGAAGGAGCGACCTAAGGAAGAAAAGGAATCCTTGATCGTTCAAACAACTCTCAAATCCCAGAACAAATCTGCACCATGGATTCTGGATAGTGGATGCTCCAGTCATATGACAGGTGATAAACACAAATTTGAGATGTTACTGACATATGAAGGTGGTTCTGTAAAATTTGGAAATAATGATGGAGCCAAGATAGTTGGTAAAGGATCAGTCAAGTTAAGTGACAAAAAAATCAACTCTAAAGAAGTCTTGTTTGTGGTTGGTCTGAAGCATAACTTACTGAGTGTAAGTCAAATTTGTGATAGAGGTCATGAAGTAATTTTTAAGAAGTAGGGCTATGAAGTAAGAAAAACAAAAAATGGGAAGTTGATAGCTACTGGATCGAGGACTTCTGGAAATCTATATACTCTCTCAGAGACTTTAGAAGGAGCATGCTTGATTGGAGAGGAAGAAGAAAATTGGCTGTGGCACAAGAGGCTCGGTCATATAAGCTTTGACAATCTGGTAAAAATTAGCTCAAAAAGGGCTATAAGAGATATACCCACCATTGGCAAACCATTAAATAACATTTGTGCTTCATGCCAAAAAAGGAAGCAAACCAGAGCCACATTCAAAGCAAAAGAGTACTTCACAAGCAAACCTTTAGATCTAATACACACTGATTTATGTGGACCCATGAGAACACAAAGCATAAATGGTGACAAATACTTTATGTTGTGCATAGATGACTATTCCAGGATGACATGGGTACTATTTTTAAAGCTTAAATCAGATGCCTTTGAGATGTTTAAGATTTTCAAAAACTAGGTTGAGAATCAAACTAGAAAAAGAATTAAATGCTTAAGATCAGACAGAGGAGGAGAGTTTATCTCAGAGGAGTTTGCAGAATACTATCAAAAATATGGGATCAACCAAATGGATAGAAACAAAATAGAAAATTTCTTGAAAAACAAGCACAAGCTAATGAAAGGGAAAAGGCAAAACAAGTGACCAAAACTGCCATCAAATCAGAATGAACGAGCGACCTAAGGAAGAAAAAGAATCCTTGATCGTTCAAACAGCTCTCAAAGCCTAGAACAAATCTACACCATGGATTCTGGATAGTGGATGCTCCAGTCATATGACAGGTGATAAACATAAATTTGAGATGTTACAGACATATGAAGGTGGTTCTGTAAAATTTGGAAATAATGATGGAGCCAAGATAGTTGGTAAAGGATAAGTCAAGTTAAGTGACAAAAAAATCAACTCTAAAGAAGTCTTGTTTGTGGTTGGTCTGAAGCATAACTTACTGAGTGTAAGTTAAATTTGTGATAGAGGTCATGAAGTAATTTTTAAGAAGTAGGGCTGTGAAGTAAGAAAAACAAAAAATGGGAAGTTGATAGCTGCTGGATCGAGGACTTCTAGAAATCTATATACTCTCTCAGAGACTTTAGAAGGAGCATGCTTGATTGGAGAGGAAGAAGAAAATTGGCTGTGGCACAAGAGGCTCGGTCATATAAGCTTTGACAATCTGGTAAAAATTAGCTCAAAAAGGGCTGTAAGAGATATACCCACCATTGGAAAACCATTAAATAGCATTTGTGCTTCATGCCAAAAAAGGAAGCAAACTAGAGCCACATTCAAAGCAAAAGAGTACTTCACGAGCAAACCTTTAGATCTAATACACACTGATTTATGTGGACCCATGAGAACACAAATCATAAATGGTGACAAATACTTTATGTTGTGCATAGATGACTATTCCAGGATGACATGGGTACTATTTTTAAAGCTTAAATCAGATGCCTTTGAGATGTTTAAGATTTTCAAAAACTAGGTTGAGAATCAAACTAGAAAAAGAATTAAATGCTTAAGATCAGACAGAGGAGGAGAGTTTATCTCAGAGGAGTTTGCGAGAATACTATCAAAAATATGGGATCAGAAGACAGTTTTCAGCAGCAATGACACCTCAACAGAATGGTGTTGTAGAAAGAAAGAATAGGACAGTGCAGGAAATGGCATGGACAATGCTGACTGAGAGCAAAACATAAGATAGATTTTGGAAAGAGGCAGTCCATACTACGGTTTACATCCAAAATAGGTGCATGTTGAGGACACATGAAAGAAAAAATTCTTATGAGCTATGGTTCGGCAGAAAGGCAACAACAAGATACTTCAAAGTCTTTGGAAGCAAGTGCTACATCAAAAGAACTAAAAATAATCTTGGCAAGTTTGAAGACAGAGCTAATGAAGGAATTTTTCTTGGCTACTCGACAAAAAGCAAAGCCTACACATGCTATAACAAGAGGCTAAAGAAAATTGTGGAGAGTGTCGATGTTAAGGTCGATGAAGGTAGGGAACGGGAAATTAGCTATGAAGAAAACTACCCTACTTATGAAGAAGTCATTGAAGGAGATGAGGAAGAGGAAACGAAAGAGAAACAAAAAATTGACTTAGATGATTCAGAAGAAGAAGAAAACAAGAAATTCAAAATATGCAGCTGACAAAAAAATCATCCTAGAAAGCAAATAATTGGAAGCCCCACAGTGGGTGTTCAGACAAGAAGAAGAGCAGTAAGTAACTAATCTCTGTTATCCAGCATTGAGCCCAAAAATGTTGAGAAAGCAAGCGAAGATGAAAGTTGGATGAAAGCTATAAATGAAGAACTAGATCAGATAGAGAAAAACAAAACCTGGGAGTTAGTACCAAAACCCACAAATAAAAATATAATTGGTACTAAATAGATTTTTCAAAACAAATTGAATGAAGCCGGATAGGTAGTGAGGAATAAAGTGAGATTGGTCTGTAAAGGCTATGCATAATTTGAAGGGATTGACTTTGAGGAAACCTTTGCTCCCATGGCTAGACTAGAGGCAATAAGAATATTTTTGGCTTTAGCAGTTCACAAGAATTTTAGAGTCTATCAAATGGATGTGAAATCAACTTTTTTGAATGGAAAACTTGAAGAAGAAGTGTACATTGAGCAACCAGATGATTTCCAACTTGGTGATAATCCCAACTTCATTTGCAAGTTGAAGAAAGCATTGTATGGCTTGAAATAGGCACCCAGAGCATGGTATGCAAGACTGGATAACCATATTATTCAATAGGGGTTCAAGAAAGGTATGGTGGACAGCAATTTGTATGTCAAAATAGAGATTGACTATCTTATTGTCCTTGTTGTATACGTAGATGATATCATTTTTGGCAGCAGCAAAGATGAGTCATGTAAAGATTTAGCAAATAAAATGCAGAAAGAATTTGAAATGTCCATGATTGGTGAACTTTCGTATTTCCTCGGACTGCAAGTTAATCAAAGTGACAAGGGCATTTTTATTTCTCAAATTAAATATGTGAAAGAAATACTGAAAAATTTCACAATGGAGGATTGTAAACCTGTTAGCACTCCCATGACAACAGGTTGCAAGTTGAGCAAGGATGACAAATCTCCAGATGTTGATCAAACCATGTACATATCCATGATAGGGAGCCTACTGTATTTAAAAGCTACCAGACCAGATATTTTATAGGCAGTATGCATGGTAGCACGATTTCAGGTGAGTCCCAAGGAGACTCATGTGACAGAAAGAGGATTTTTTGGTACCTCAAGGGTATTATGGAGTACGGGTTATGGTATTCGAAAGGCAAGGACTTTACTCTTATTGTGTATTTAGATGCAAATTGGGTAGGATGTGTTGATGATAGAAAGAGTACCAGTGGAGGAGCATTTTATCTTGGATACAAGTTGGTCACATGGCACAACAAGAAACAAGAGTCAGTTTCTCTATCTACAGCAGAGGTAGAATACATTGCAGCAACAACATGTTGTACGCAAATATTATGGATGAAACAGACCCTGAAAGATCTTGGAATTACCTTCAAAAAACCAATTTCAGTTCAGTGTGATAACACCAGTGCCATCAACATCTCAAAGAATCTGGTTATGCATTCATGCACAAAACACATTGCTATCTGGTATCATTTTTTTAAGGATAAAGTTGCAGAAGGTGAGGTTAAATTGGATTTTGTTCCAACAACGGAGCAAATAGCGGATATTTTTACAAAATCATTGCCCAAGGATGTTTTTGAGTACCTTTGTAATAAATTGGGAGTGATTACACTTCTCAAAAATTGACTAGCTACAAGGATCACATTCTCAGGGGGAGCATTTACATATTTTTTGCCTGAGAATGTTGTGCATGGACTTAGGGGGAGTTTGCAACAGCCCTTTGGTCTTATTGTCAAAGGAGGAGAAGAATTACAAGAAATTGCACGTGTGTTGCCAACAATTCCAAAGGGGGAGATTGTTGAGCAAGGTGTAGCAAAAGCAGCAAAAGTATTATCATTGTTGTCAGCACATACAGAAAGATCGGTTGATGCAGTGGACAGGAGTTCAGAGGTCATACAGAGCATGCATAGTGAATTTCCAAGAAGACCGAAGTGGCCCATATGCAAAAGCTCAAAGAAAAAGACAAGTAATAAAATTGTCACGATATCGCGACATGTTGAGCAAGCATGAGAAATTGTCACGATATCGTGACATGTTGGGCAAGAGAGAGAAACTGTCACGATGTCACGACATGTTGAGAGGCTAGAAAAATTATCGCGATATCACGACATGTTTTAGGAGAGAGAAAAAGAAAGAAAAATTGTCGCGATATCGCGACATGTTTTAGGAGAGAGAAAAAGAAAGAAAAATTGTCGTGATATTATGACATGTTGGAAGAGAGAGAAAGCACAAGGAAAACTGTCGTGATTTTGTGACATGTTGGAAGAGAGAGAAATCACAAGGAAAACTGTCACGATTTTACGACATGTTGGAAGAGAGATAAAGCGCAAGGAAAACTGTCATGATTTCATGACATGTTCGAAGAAGAAGCGCATGCAAGAAAAACTATTGCAATTTCATGACATGTTCGAAGGAGTGCATGCAAGAAAAACTGTCACGATTTCACGACATGTTTGGAGAGAAGGCTCAAGCAGGGAAAACTGTCACGATTTCATGACATGTTCGAGAGATAGAGCTCGCAAGAAAAAGTGTCATGATTTCGTGACATATTGCAAGAAGAAGAGCTCGAGAAGAAAAGTGTCACGATATCGCGACATGTCAGGTTTTTGTGACCCGATGAGAAGAAAAGCGCTGAGGAGGAAAAGTATCGTGATATCGTGACATATCAGGTTTTCGTGACCCAAAGAGGAGAAAAGAGCTAAGGAGAAAAATTGTCGCGATTTCACGACATACTGTAGGAGAGAGAAAGCAAGCTAAAAAGTGTCGTGATTTCGTGACATACTGTAGGAGAGAGAAAGCAAGATAAAAAGTGTCACGATTTCGTGACATACTATAGGAGAGAGAAGGCAAGATAAAAAGTGTCATGATTTCATGACATATTGTAGGAGAGAGAAAGTAAGATGAAAAGCGTCACGATATCGCGACATGTCACATTTTCGCGACTAGGGAGGAGAGAGAATGTAAGGAGTAAAGAAATGTCGTGATATCATGACAAAAGCAAGGAGGAAGACTTCGAAGG
The DNA here is from genome assembly GCA_028583015.1 of Wollemia nobilis. Taxonomy (NCBI): domain Eukaryota; kingdom Viridiplantae; phylum Streptophyta; class Pinopsida; order Araucariales; family Araucariaceae; genus Wollemia; species Wollemia nobilis. Next base: position 65,294 of record JAQPPZ010008326.1, read on the forward strand.
AAGAAGTGTCACAATTTTGCGACATGTTCCATTTTCGCGGGTGAAAGACAGAGAAGAACTCAAGGCAGCGAAAAGTGTCACGATTTCGCGACATGTCATGTTTTCACTGGTGCATGCAGAGAAGAGCGTATGAAAATGAAAAGCATCATGATTTTGTGACATGTCATGTTTTCGCTGGTGCATGCAGAGAAGAGTGTACGAAAGTGAAAAGTGTCATGATTTCGTGACATGTCATGTTTTCGCTTGTGCATGCAGAGAAGAGTGTACGAAAGCAAAAAGCATCACGATTTTGTGACATGTCATGTTTTTGCTGGTGCATGCAGAGAAGAGCGTATGGAAGTGAAAAGTGTCACGATTTTGTGACATGTCATGTTTTCGCTGGTGCATACAGAGAAGAGCATATGGAAGCAAAAAGTGTCACGATATCACGACATGTTGTGTTTTCGCGGTTGCATGCCGAGAAGAGGACAAGGAGGTGAAGAATGTCACGATATCATGACATGTCATAGTTTTACGGGTAAAAGCCGAGAAGCATACACAGAGAGAGAAATGTCACGATTTCATGACAGATCACATTGGCATGATGGAAGAACCCAACCAAAGATAAGTTAACTAAGGTTCTACGACAGTAACAGGGGCAGTTACAGATAGAACTCATGCAGCAAAAATAAGAACCATTACAGGTGGAGTTATAGAGAAAATATTATTATAATATGAGTGCGATAATGGGTGCACATTATAGAGTGACAGGAAGACAAAATCTACAGTGGCGGATAGAATCTGACGGACACTAGGAATTAACAAACAAAAAAATATTATTATAATATGAGTGTGGTAGCATAGTGCGTTGTGCGACGGTATGAGTGCCATCATGGGTCCAAAGTGCTGCAAAAAGAGCACATAAAGCATGGGATGTAATAGAATATGATAGATTGTTGTAAAACATGCAAAAGTTGAGAAAGAGCATGATGATAAGTCCAGAATGCAGCAGATTGAACGTAGTTGAGAAAGCATGGCAAAAAGGAGGGAAAAGTAGAGCCATTTAAAAAAGAGCCATTTGAGTGAGCCGATATAAAGGACTGAAAAAGTGCAGTAAGTGGATGTTACTGCAACCTTGTTTATTCTTGTAAATTGAAAGAGAGGTTGAGTAAGAGTTCTGTAAGAAGCATAGAAAGTGTTGTAAGAAGCACAAAAAGAGGGCTGTAAGAAAGCCGTAAAAGTGAAGTAGCAAAACCATAACAGAGCTGTAAGTGATTTGAAATAGAACATAATGAGTCTCTAAAAATTATCCTTATGCTTCTATGAGATTGAGAGTTAAGAAATAGAACATATTGAGTCTCTAACAATTCTCCTTATGCTTCTATGAGATTGATTTGAGTTGAGATAGACCAGTGAGGGTCTTGTAAAAGTGAAGGCATTCTGATGTCAAAATAGATTCAAAATAGAATTCCGAGTTGGTGCTTGGAATCAGGGGTTGGTGCTCCTTCTAGTGGGTGCTGATAAATTGTTTGTAAAGTTGAAGCTTTGCAAAGGCTGGATTTGGATTGAAGTCCAAACAGTCAATTTTTGAGGAGTAGCCAAATCGGTGAACCTCGTTACATCTTGTGTTGTGTGATGCTCTCTTGTTGTATTCGCTATATCTGTTTTTGAGCTTGCATTATTTCAGCATTAAGTGTTGTAGATTTAAATTTTAAATAGCTGCACTGATTCACCCCCCCCCCCCCCTCTCAGTGTCATGAGAATATCATTCTTTGATCAAATTAACCCATTGGTGGTGAAAACTAAACTTAAGGAGGACAAAAATCAGAAATTCCCAATTTAGCCTATCAAATGCTTTGTTCATATCAAGATTGAGGGCAAAAACAGACCTGTTAGTCTTATGAGCAGAGTGCAGAGCTTCATGAACTGTGATAACTCCATACAAGCTTGACCTGCCCTAGATAGAGCTTCCCTTACATGGATATATGATATGGGGCAGAACATCTCTCATTCTATTTGCAATGGCTTTAGTTAGGATCTTGTAAGAAACATTGCACAGACTGATTGGCCTGAAGTCAGCCATAGATTCAAGGGTTTTCTTCATAGGAATTAAAGAAATAAAAGTAGAGTTGAGACATTTTGGGATATGATTGCTTGCTTGGAATTATTTGATAGTAGAAATTACATCCTCACTTACAATGTCCCAAAAAGTTTGATAGAAACAAGGGGGAAAGTCATCGGATCCCGGGGCTTTGTCTGGCTCCATGCTAAACAAGGCTTCCTTAATTTTCTCATCAAAAAAGGGAGCTAGAAGCTTAAGGTTTATATCCTCATTTATTATGCTAGGAATGGATTGCAAGAGAATATCTTTGGCCTCCTCATTGCATTGTGATTCCTGACCAAGGATAGAATTGAAATAAGTTACTGCCTCCTTTTTTATTTCTGTTAAGTCCTGAGTAATAGAACCATCTACTTTTTTTAAAATTTTTATCTTGTTATTGCTTATGTTTCTAAGCGTGGTGACATGAAAAAACTTGGAATTTGAATCTCCATATTTCAACCAAAGAGCCCTTGATTTTTACCTCCAATATATTTCCTCACAAGCCAAAATGTTATGAAACTCTACTAGTTTTGTCCATTACTCCTGCCTAGTAGTTTCATCAGCATCATCATGTTGAATCCTCTGATCAATTATCTTCAAACTTTCAACAACCTATTTTTTATTTTCAAAGAGGTTCCCAAAGACCTCTTTGTTCCAACTTCGAAGATTTTCCTTAACAAACTTTAATTTTCCAGCAAGTTTAAAAGCTACACTACCCCTGACAGGCTGCTACCACCACTGAATTAAGTTATCTCTAAAACTGGAATGTTTGATCCACATAGATTGAAATCTTAAAGGTTTCTTGAAGGATAGAGAGTTAGGGATCTCTAACAAAATAGGATTATGATTAGAGGTAATTTTAGGAAGGGCTTGCAGGGTAGAATCATCGAACATAGTTGTAGCCTCCTTTGATAGAAAAACCTGTCAAGCCTTTCTTGAATGAGATGACATCCTATTCGTCGATTGCTCCATGTATAATTTGCTCCTCTAAGTTTTACATCGATAAACATGTTGGAGTTCACAAAGTCATTGAACTCATCCATGCTCCTGATAGATGGTCCATTTCCACCCATTTTGTCTAAAGGGTAAAGAGGAGTGTTAAAATCCTTGGCCAAAATCCAGGGGACATTATGGAAAATTTCACTCAGATTGCCTAAGTACTCCCACAGTAGAGCTCTCCCTTGAATTGAAGTCGGGGCATAAATATTTGAAAGGATCCATGACCTGTTGTTGTTTATTTCCTTAAATAAAATACTAAGAACCCTATCATATTTCTGAATAATGGTGCATTCTACTATTCTGGGATCCCATAAAGTCATAAGGCCTCTAGACGCTCCTCTGGATAATTTTCAAACCATATCCCCTTGATTATAGATTTTTTTTGCTACTTTTTTTGACTGAATATCATCAGTTTTTGTTTCTTGCAACATGATAATAGTTGGATTCACTTGATTTCTTATTGCACTGTCTTCCTTGTGTTTGGGAAGGCCATTGAGGCCTCTCACATTCCATGAGAGGAACTTCATTTAGATTATTTGGGATTTCTTCCTCTCCCCCTACCTTGAGGGGGTTTTCCTAATTTGTTGTCTTCAAAACCTGGAATAACCTGTTGAAACAAGGTTCTCTATTTTCCATTGGCAATGTCATTATCAGTTTTAGTTTTTTTAAACTCAGAATTTGATATTCTCCCTCTTATTTTTTCACTACCAAAATCTATAGGAGACTTCATAGTGCTCCTAGTTTGTTTAGGACTAAACTAGGGGGAAGCAATTTGTTGCAGAACCGGACTACCATATTCCTCAGTCTGAAGAGTTTCACATATCTCCACACCTACATCCAAATCTTCTCCTTTTTTCCTGTATTCATCTGGTTTGTGGGATGGCCCCTCAGTAAGATTCACCTGGCTCCTAGTGATGATGTTAGGGAGATGATATTTTTTATTTTCTAATGCCTCAACTTTCTTCCTAAGTTCTTAAGCATTAGGGTTTAGCTTTGGGATGCCCACTAGGCTTGAAGTATTTTCAGCATTGGGGTTTAAGGATCTTGAATTGGATGGGGATTCTAGATATCGGGCATTAGGGTTTGGCTTTGTGATGCCCACGGGGCTTATAGTAATTTCAAAATTAGGGTTTGAGGATCCTGACTTGGATGGGGATTCTAGAGAGTCAAAAAGGTTAGCCTAAAGGTTTTGGGCTTCCATGTCTTCCGATAATCCTCCTACTCCCATATTGGATAGAATTGAAAATTTATTTGAAACTAGAGGATTGGAACTTACTTGAGTATTTTGGTTGCCAACAACCTATTTTTTTCATTTGTCTTGTTGGGAACCTGCACCCTCTCTTTTCTTTTTTTGGTAGACATAGTTTTCCTGATTGAAATCACCTCTACCAAGGAAACTCCTCAAATTTCCTCTGTCTAGCATTCCCTACTTATGCTTTTCTCTATTCATTGCCAGGTTAGGGCACTGATTGCATAGATGTCCTTGATTTTTGCATTCTGCATAGAATACCAGTCTGTTCTTATATTCTATCATCTATTTTTGATAGTATTCTCCATACTCTAGCTCCACAAACCTTAGAAATTTATTATCCAAATTAGCATTTGCGCAAATTTGTGCATGAGTCATTCTTGTCCTAGCCAAGGTCTCATGGTCAATGGATATCAGGTCCCCTCTAGTTTTGGTTATACCTTGTAGCCAATATTCATTGAATAACTGGGTAGGTAGACTCAAGAGACGAACCCAAATAGGGGCAATATTAATATTTTTCTTTTTAGGGTTGAAATCTTCACCCCATCGTCTGATAAAAAGGCTCCTTTTGCCCAAAAACCAAGGACCTTCTATTAAAATGCAGTTAGCATCCTCCATGTTGTTAAAAAAGACAATGAAGAACCCTCAAGTTAGAGCTACCAACTCCAAGCTACCTGTTGATTGTCATTTACCTATCACCCAAGCCCTCATAGTCTCCATGTTTGGCCTACCTCCCAAAAAATTGCCTACTAGGGAGAATTCTTCCATTGAAATAAAAGGGCTCATGGAACTTGTCGGGGTCAAAATTTTATTATTTATTGGAACTAGGGACAGAAGAGAGAGAACCTCCTTTATTTTTCCTCTAAGAGTCTCAGCAAAATACAGCCACTTCTTGGGCCCCGCATTGTCCTTCGTATCTTTTTTGTCGGGGTCTTTCTGAGGAGGGTTAGGCCCCCGCATGATGCCCGCCTCCAAATATGTCGCAGCCTGACCGCCTTCCTCTGTATCCTCACTTGATCCATGCTCAAGGTTCCCACCTACCCCTTATGTACATGCTCTAACTCTGCCACCTTGGCTAAGATTCCTGCCTAGAAAATTCAAACCCTCACTCTCGTCGCACCCGGTAAACCTCAGCTCACTCATTCCTCTTGGCTAAGATAATATGGATACATCATGATAAGGAATATTAGAAGCTAATATTTATTATGAAATCATCATATTCTTAAGAGATATAATATTTGCATAAATTATTGCATTTCACACAAATTATATATTATATCTCAAATATATATATATATATATATATATAAGTTTTTCCTATATTTTATACCCAAACAAATGTATTAGCATTTGAGATTCACAACATGAATTAGAAAGAGAGTGGATCCAATGTTTATAACACTTTCATTTCCAACTCCATAAACACACATATTAATTTATACCTTAAACAACAAGCACTCAACAAAATCCAAGCAGTAACACAAACTTTTTCAATGTACCTATATGATATGCAAAGTATAAGCTTTCATGTACTTGTAGAAGGCTACGGAGACCACACATCTATTGATATTGCAATGGAAAGAAGGAAAATCATGTAATCTAAGCATACATTTGACAAAAGAAGAAAATAACAAAGGGAAGCTCTCTTTTATTAATCAAATGAGTCTTATTACAAATTTGTCCCTCTTAGGGATACCAAAATATTGATACAATTGTTACAATAAGCAAATAGTCCCGAAATGGGAGAAGATGTGTTTCAATTGGTCTTCATATCTCCATCAAATATGCTCGAGGGCTTATAAGGATACCTCCTCTATTCGCCAAGAGGAAATTGATGTTGTGAATGCCTTGAAGCCTACAAGATCCTATAACCTGCGTACATAAAACAACAAAGCACAATTAAAAGCATATGAGGCCTCTCATGATGAGGCTTATGTCAAGAAATTACAATAAATATGGCTAAACTTGAAATAAAGCATAAATATATGCAAAGATAATAAATAAATAGCTAAATTAGTGCAAAGCATGGAGTAAAACATGGATATCTAGTTCATATAACATGTAATTTGCAAAAAAAGCATGAAATGAAGCTAATATAAGAAGATTAATTGAATCTAGAAAATATGACTAAATCAAGGTAAAGCTACCTCTAATCTTGCTAATTGACCATGCAAATATGTAAATGAAGACTAATCTAAGATAGATTAACCTATTTGCATAACTAAAATGGAAAACCTACAACTAGAAGGTAAGTAAAAGAGCATCAAACCCTGACTGTTATCACTCAGAACAGCTATTCTGGTAGTCGTTGTTGGTGTCGATGGTGATGGCATGCGAGTTGCTATAAATGACAATGATGGTGATGGCACACAATTTCCCATCCATATTTATGGTCAAGGGTCACCTTGGTGTTCTAGAATAGATTTATGGTGTAATTCATAAAAATTTACAATGGATGTGTGTCAATTGTCAAGCTTTCTCCTTAAGCACTTGAGATATCCATTTATTGCATGGTTGATGATCAAATTGGATTTTAGCAGCATATTTTTTCTCTTCACAAGGTGCAATTGGCTCTCCAATTCGACAGGGCTTCGCTGCATTAAAATTAAAATCCCATCTAGACCTTCTCCTCAATTTGGAGGGGGGTCTTATAGCCTCCCCAATTCCTCATCCTAGATTCCTTGAGAAGCCAAGATCAAGAATTGGGAGGTTGGAGCAATTGGGAGGAAGCATCCAAAATCTTCCTCACCAAAAACTACCCAATATCATTTGCCTTGGCTGTTACAAATTAGTTTTGACTCGATCCATGGGGTTGAGTTTATTTCAGAGCTAGCTACTCTCACTCAGGGTAGCTATATCATAGCCGCTTTGAGTGTCAGCAGTTGGTATGGAAATCACTCTGATCATCAATGACTAAGCCTGGATAGGGCAAAACTGCTAGCTCTGCAAAACTACAAAAATGCTAGCTCTGCAAAACTACAAAACTGCTAGGGCAAAATAGAGTGGTTAGAACCACTACTATCTCTTGGAAAGGTCCAAGATCATTCATATGGTCTACAAAGGTGTCCATATGAGTAGTCTCCTAAACATGACATGTTTTAGGTGTCTACAGATGCCCCTTTTGGGATGCATTGTTGGGAAACATAATGTTGAGAAAAAATAGACCACCTAAAGCCATGTTGTAGGTTGAATGATGATCATTGATCTGATCAACATTAGATGCCCCAATCTTGCAAAAGGATGCACATCCTAGAATCATTGCTTCCAATAGGATGGAAGGCTTAAATTTGCAAAGCTTTCGTGTGTCCAACGATAATCGGGTAGCATCAGTGCTACTATTATTTCGATAGGTGGAGAGCTTCAATATTTAAACTAGAATATTTGCTTTTTGTCCCAGTAGAAGGGTAAGCTTATGATAGTTGTTAGCAATGATTCATAAGACGAACGTAATTTGACATGATTGAGTGATCCTTTGTTGATTTTGATTATGATTTTGATATTATGACTACCCCCTCAAGCGACGAGTCGATGAGGAAAGGATAAGTGATTAAAGCGACGAGTCACTTGACCAAGATGAATAATTTGGATAATTTAAGACTTTTGCATTTTGTTATATGGCAGGTCCTATTACAGGTGTGATTTCAACCATTAATAGTAATTGTACATCTCTATCCCATGGAGCAGTCTGGCCATAATGGCCTTCTTAGGGAATCAAGATGATAGCAATTCCATTTAGCTTGTGATGAATCACTATGTTCGATGATCTACTAAAAATATCATAGAAGAAATGAAATGAACACCTCATTCCCATGGGGTAGTTCAACCATCATGGCCTTCTTCGAGATTGAAGTGAAGTATTTCAATTCAATGATGACTAATTTGGCTCAAATGACCTTATGGTAATTTACTCATCTTGTCGGATTGCATGGAGTGCAAGTCGCTGCAACCACCAAGTGTATAGGGTAAATAACTAGATACGAGGTGCATTTGAAATTTTGATGTTATTTGATTTTTTTGTTAATTTTGGTTATTTTTATTTGTTTGAATTTTTTATTTTTCATTGTTTTTGAAATTTTGATTTATATGATTTTTTTGTTATTTTTGAAATTTTTGATGATTCTGGACCGGTAGATATGCATTAATGTCCATTATGAAACTCCTTATGGTGAGAAAATGTGTGCATTTATGGGGTTGACCAAAGAACTAAGGCATCTTTGGAGTCTTTTTGGGATTTGACCAAAGAAATTAGGCATCTTTGGAGCCTTTTTGGGAAGTATGATACTGATAATGCCCTAGTTGATGCTCGAAAATATTTTTGTTTTGATTTTATGTTATGGATGCAATGATGAATGCAATGCCTAAATGATGATGTGATTATGCTATATGTATGCAATGTACTGATGACATGCACTAGCTAGATGATAGATGTATGATTAGATGCTATGATCTAGAGGTGTAGATGGACTACTATGTATGCATATATGGATGCAATGATTTGTGTTAAATGCATGTTTAATTTTGATTTAATTGTTTATGCATTTAATCTATGTGATATGATATGATAGATGATGTATGTAATGCATTAATTACATGAGGATGATCTAATGCAAATGAACCTGTATGCTTTAATCACTTAAAACATAAGGAATGAATCTAATATGTGTTTACAAACTAATGGATGACACCATAGAATGTATAAAAATCATGAATGTAAATGGTAATTCTTATCATAAGAATTAATCATTTAAGCATCCATATGTGAGATGAGATGATTGTGAGATGAGATGATTTGTTGCTATAAGGGATTTTTGAGGTTTTCCATGAGACTCAAACACCCTAGTTGATTAATCAAAAGTTGTATAATGACTATACAAGACTCCTGAAAGATAAAATTTTTGTTATGAAGACCAAGATATTCATTATCCCTATGTGTGCAAATGAATATATTAGATGAGACATAAGACTACCTCATTGCCAGGTAGGATTCATTCAGCCCATTATTGTAATGAGGATCACCAAATGTTCACCATGATCCTAAGTTTGGACGTAGTTAGACTAGACTACTAGGTAATACAAGCCACCTAAAGCTAGCTCATTTGTAAATTGCTTAGAACTACCCCAATGCCAGGCGAGATTCATTCAGCCCATTGTTGTATTGGGGATCACTCAATGGCTTCAAGTAGTGAACATTCTAGGGATTCAAGCTCTTCACCCCCTTCTTTTCTTCACATTTATTGGGATACTTGCTCATGCTTAGTGATGAAAATCACTGTTTATTTTGCATTTGTTTTTTTTGAGCAAGGGATTTTGCTTTTGATTTTGGGATTTTGCTTATTTGTATGAAAGCAAGGGATTTCTTTGGGTAGGGGGGAGCTTGTCCTTTTGTCAATGATCAACACTCTAGACCATGCGCATCACAAGATGAGCAAGTAAAAACCTTTCGCTTAAGGTGACTAGGACCACTTTGTAGTGTTCATATTTCCTTGTCCTAACTAGGATTGTTAATGTGTTTAATTAGTGATGGGATTTTGACATATGCTAGGTGCTATCAAAACTAGACCTCATCTCCAAAAGCAAAGAAAGATTTCTACAAAATCTGAGAAGATCACTAGGTATGGCTGAATGACCGAAAAACCCTAGTATATTCCTTATAGCAACAGGAGGGGTTGTGTTGAAAAACACAATTACTCACAAGGGTGATGGATGATGATGATGAATAGATGCATGATTAAGATACAAATGTGGTGTTATTTGTAAGATTGTAAACACAACCTATCCTAATGCAAGTGCAATGGATGAAAATGCCTAATGCAATGCAATTACATGAATGCATATGCAAAATGAAAATGCAATGCAAAATGTAAATGTTTTTTTGTATTTTTGATGTTTTGCAATGTTTTTGGATTTTATTGCTTTTTGATTTGTTTTGATTTTGATGTTTTCAATTGTTTTTTAAATTTTTATTATTTTGAATTGTTTTTGAATTTTTGATTTTTCAATTGTTTTTGAAATTTTGATTTTTCAATTGTTTTTGAATTTTTGATTTTTTTCAATTGTTTTTGAAATTTTAATGATTTTATGATTTTTTTTAGATTTTATGGTATTTTTAAGGGGAAGGTGCGATACCTTAGGTACCCCTAGTGTGTGTGCCACTCAATGAAGGAGAGGAAGGTGTGATACCTTTAGAATCCTCACTTTGCCTCATTGAACTTGATGTGGATGGTGGGGAAGGTACGCTACCTTGAGGACCCCTAGTGTGCATGTTGTCCACTGCAATGTAATCAAATTGCTTAGGAAGAGTGATAGAAATCAACTCTCCCAATTGGGGCATGGACCTCTATGGGGTGCCCATGTCTTGGTGGGGAGAAATGAGCGAACCATCTATGCGGAGCTCATTTCATTCTAGCAGGTCTTGGACCACCTTCTTGAATGAATGGTAGCCACGGATGTCATGCCCATGTATACGATGATACATACAAAAGAGGCTTTCATCAGGTGACCCAGGCTTGGGTTCTCTTTGTTTGACCTCTGGTAATACAAATGCATTTGCCTCATACAACTTTTGAAATAAGGTCATAGTAGTCATCTCAAATGTGACTACTCGCTGAGGTGGCTTGTTAGGCCTACGAGGATGTGACTGACCTTGGGGTCTCACATGGGAAGATGTGGCCTCTATTTTGGTAGGTTGAGGTACTATGGATGAACCATCTATGGGAAAAGCCCCACTATCTATGAGATCTTGAACCACATTCCTGAATCCATAACAATTGCAAATGCCATGGCCCTCTATTCGATGATAGAGATAGTAATGGTCCTCCCTATAGCCCTTAGGTTTAGCTTTATTTGGGTCTAAAGGGTGTATTTTAGGTAAGGTTAAGACCTTAGCCTCTTGCATATTTTGAAAAATATCTGACATGGGCTCGTTTAAAGGAGTCCAAATGCGTTGTTGCTATTTTGGGTGCTCAACATGCACTGGCTTAGTTTGATGACCAGGTTGAGCCCTAGGTATTTTGATTGCTAGCTTAGGGGGCTCTTCTTGCTTTTTGGGTGCAAGGGATGGATTACTGACTATGGTCACTTGTTGGTTGACAATCCAAAGCTACTTTTTGTTGAGCATGTTGTGTATTAGGGCTCTAAAACCATGACATGAGTGAATGTCATGTCCATTTTGTCTATGGTATACACAATGCTCATCCTCCTCATATCCCTAGGGTTTCAGATGATTTAGATCTAAAGGTCACACCTCAGGTAGGGTGATGGCATTTGTGGTAGTTAATCGATTGAAAATCGATACCGCAGGTTCAAGCCAAGGGGGATATTTTCTAGGTTGATGGAGCGGTCGACTTGGTGCTTGCTCTTGCTGAGGCTTTTCCTATGATTGAATAGGAGGTGGTTTGGCCTCATATGGGGGTTGCTTTTGTAACTCCAAACTCTCAAGGTAAAGCAGGATAAATTGTAATGTCTCATTTTGTTGCTCCATCCATACCTCTATGTTATACAGGTGATTTTGCATATGCTCCAAGATGGATAAGGCTCTCATGTGTATTTCTAGTGATGCACTTGGAATATCATCATTGATTGAAGGAGGTGCAAGAGTGGGGGCTACAAAACCCCTAGGTATATGCAAATTACCCATTTCCTTCATTTGAGATGATGTGGATGCTTCATGATGATCCACTTTGATAGTGGCATCCACATGCTCTAGTTGGCTATCCAGTTCATACTTTTGTTTTACTTTGTATTGTTGAACCTTGTGAGCTTGAGTACCCCCAATCTGATGTGGGGAAAACACTTGTTCTTGCTCTTGAGGAGGCACCATGAGAAATGAGTCAAGGGTGACTAATTTCAATGGTTTTGACCCCTTCAATGTGGAAGCAACATCTGATTGCACCATATCTTGTTTTATCTACTTTAGAGTCACTCGGTCCTCTGACTTAATGTTAACCATCCCCACAAACTCATGAGAAGGTGCTTCAGCATTTGGATGAGTTGTGGGTGGCTCCTCAACTTGTTGAGGTTGTTCTATTTCAATTGCGACAATTAATTTTTCCTCATGTTCAGGTGAAGAATCAAGGATGGGATTAATAGGGAGCGACTCGATAGGAGGTCGACCTAAATCCTCAATGGGCTCAATGGTAGGCGTAAACATAATGTTTGCCTCTATATGCTCTCTGAATCCAATTTCATCCAAATGAACTGTGACCTACGACATGGTGGATGAAGATGGTATGATATGATTTGATTTATCCATAACCACAATAGGTTCTTCCCCTTTGATAGGAGTAAGAGAGTCCTCTAATGACATGTTTGAGATAGTTGTGAGCATCTCTGTGGTTGTTTTAGTCGATTTCTCCTTGCTTAGAGAAACCAAATATGGAAGCTTAATGGGCGAAACCAAAGGTGATGGTGGTGGTGAAGGTAACTTCATAACAAACCATGGGGTTGCATCCAAAATCTAGATAACATCATTAGGTTTAGTGTTCAGATGCGTGGGTGACACAATAGGCTCCTGTGGATGATCCACTGGTTTATAATACTTAAAGGGATCTATGTCAGCCTGAACTACATGGACCTTATTTGCATGAATGTACTTAATGCATTGATGCATTATGGATGGTATGCACTCCATGGCTCTCATCCATGGCCTTTTAAGCAGTATGTTGTACAGTCTTGAACCCTCTAAAACATAGCACAATGTAGGTATAGTCTTTTGTCCCACCTCAATGGGGAGGACTATTGTGCCTACTGTGGGAGATTCAACATCATTAAAGGCTTGCAGAGTGAAGGTAGATGCTCTAATGTGGGAAGGTGGAATGTTGAGATGTTTCAATGCAATGGTAGTGATGATATTGATGGATGAACCAGTATCAATCAAAACTTGCTTGTATGAAATCTGATTAATGCTAGCTATAATGTGCAATGGTGGATCAAGTTCATTAATAGGGGTTGGTTTAATTTCCTATTTGTGAAAAGTAATCACAGGCTCCTCGTATGGTGGAATAGGCTTCAATTGTTGTGAGGACTATGATGAATGTCAAGCATTGATTAGATTCAACAATGATGTAGATGGGCTAGGGAGTTCCCTACTTCCCATCATGATATTTATCATGCCGATACCACCCTCTTTAGGTGGGGCTATATGCACCTTGCTCACATGCTCCTTTTGATCTTCCTTAGCCTCATGATTGGGTAAGGGATCTTTGAATATGTCTATTCATTGTTTATCAATAGCCAAGGGTTTGTTTTTCTATCTAGGAGAATGGCTATCTACCTTCTTAGAAGGCAACTCTTGATGATGCGTAGGGTACCTCGCATTGATTTGTTGCCTATGAGTTCTAGGTGTGGGTCTCTTTTTAGGAGTTACCCTACATGATTGTTCTTCACGTAACTTCTGTTGGAAAATCCTTTCTTCATGCCATTTGAGCTCATCCCATCTATGGTGTTGCAATATTTGCTCTTCCATGTATTCTTGCTCTATACGCTCACGCTCAATGCATAGGTCCTCCAATTGATCTTGGAGTAATCGCTTTCTTTGAGCTACATGAGGCCTAGGTTCCCGATCTGATCGGTCCATTGTGTAAGACCGATGGATTTCCATATCGCTACGATGGGTTTTAGCTATGTCAGTTCCTGCCATGTATGTGGTAATCTTATCACCTCGGTGAGTAGATCCCCTATGTGAGGAAGTGGCTTCACGATGACTATCAGGGCATCGTATGGGAATGATGAGATCCTCAGGAGAATAGTGGGTGCGATGACTACCAAGGTGTCATGCAAGAATGGTGATATCCTTAGGAGAATATTAGAGGCGTTCAGGGCCTCTCCATAAGTTTTTTGCTTCATTGGCTCATGATTGAGCTCGGCTATGCGTAGTTGTCATGATGTGTTGACTAGGCAAACCTTGAAGGAAACCCACACTAAAGAAAATTTTGACTTTCAAAAAAGGTTATGGGTGTTATATACCAAAATGATCAATGTGATGAGCTGATCACAATGGGCTATGACTCCAAAAAGTGACTTTTGGGTCAAAATTTGTATTTTTGGAATATTTGGCCAACCGAGGCTCGTGGGAAAATGACCAATTTGTGGAATTTTGGGAAAATGTGGAGCTAGGCCTCAAAAATGGTATGAGGGGTGCACAAGGGGCTAACTAAGACAAAAAAATAAATTTGGCAAATTTTGGGGTTGTCTAGGGCTTTTTATGACTATTTTAGTGCAGTTTTCCCCTATTTTTGGCTTAAAAATCACTCAAAAATAGAGTAATCATAAAACCAACATAACTTTTTTGTTATAGCTCCGATTTGCACGATTTTTGATTCATTGGATGCAGAATAAAAAAGTAGTATATTTTTTGAAAAATTAGGGTTTGGTCCCAGATCAAGGATCTTATGTTGATTACCCAAACAATAAAGAAACACACAAAGTAGACAATATGATTATCTCTTTTAAGGATTAGATTTGTGTCCTAAAACTTGTTTAGTGTATTTTTGATTTGTTGATTATATAAAATACCTCAGATCACATGTTTTTATTTTGTTGGATGATATTCTATAGTTTAAGGGGTTTTCACTTGTATACTCGTAGCTCGACAACCGACAATGAAAGTTCGATCACGTAAACCCACCAAAGTATGGAGATGAAGCCCATACCTAGTCAGGGAGCACAGGTCCTATCGATCCTCACCCAGTCTCACTTGGTCAGTGTTATACCCTCCAAAGAGAAGTACATGCAAATTTTCCAAGCTACGTTGGTTCTTGGATCCAATATTGGCCAAAAATAGGGTTCATGGGATTTGAGCCAATAGATGGAGATGAAACCCACCGTCATTGGTCTCTATTAGTGGTTGGGTATGAATTCCAACTCACTAACATTTAAATGTGATGTGGTGTGTGGTGGTTATTTTAATTTTGCATAAAATAAAAATGCATCATAGAGCACCCATGATTCTTCCTACATGCCTAGGAAATTGACGTTTTAATTTTAGAAAGGATGCAAAATTAAATGCTATTTCTAGAGAATATAATACAAAATTAAATGAAAAATTGGCCTTTAGACAGACCCCAAGCATGCAAACCCTAACACACAATCTAGACCGCTGGAGACTAGGACAAATTATAATCAAAGACCGTTGTTCCTAGCAATGACTAGTAGAAAACCTAAGAGATGTTATAAATTTTACTTTTAAAATGTCTCTATGTTCTCTAATTAACCTTCATCTACTGCATGAACAATTTAATTTCATCGGAGCTGAAAAAAATGCGTTTTTTGAGCTCTGGCGATTTGGCGGGAATCCTTCTGAACTGCCGACGACCGAGTCTCTAGGGTTTCAGTTCGGAAACCTCTTCCAGAGTGTTTGGGGTTTGTTGCTGGCTTCTGGTCTAGGATCTTTCGGTGTCCCGGGAGGGCCCAATGGGGTCTCTTCCTGGTTCTCTCGAGGGAAAAAAGACCTCTTATGCGGAGATTTTACGAGAAAATCCTGCGTCTTCCTCTGTTGATGCTCAACGGAGTGCCTTCCATCTGCTATCCAAGAATGCGGGCAAGGGCTCTCCTGGGCACAGAATCAATGGATGTCTCCCGCAATCTGCATCAAGACCGAAAATAGTCATCGAACCAGAGTTGGTTGAAGACACGATAAACTATCGGGCCACTCATGATCTGATCTACAAGTTCATGGGCATTCGACCCACCCTGCACTTTTTGCATTCCTGGGTGAGACAAAACTGGGAGCCAATCGGTGAGTACTCCTTATGGCCCATTAGCAATGGGTATTTCATTATTAGTTTTTCTTCCCTAATGGATAGAAACAGAGCATTTGAATCAGAGAAGAGGAGCCATGGCCCGGCAGGGTTATTTGTCCAGCCGTGGAGAGCGGGTTTCGACCCTCGCATTGAACCCACGGCTGTCCCGGTTTGGATCCGACTGTATGCTCTCCCGATGGAGTTTTGGGGTGAGCGGATTCTTGAATTGATAGGCAACTCTCTAGGTAGATTTTTGGGAGTTTCTAAGGATACCATTGAAGGAAATACTACTGTTTATGCAAGAATCTGTGTAGAATTGGATATTAGTCAACCGCTACCGGTGAGATGGAACTGGAGTTAGCGGGACAATCTTGGGTACATCAGTTAGACTATGAAGCCCTACCTTTCCGATGTAGAGTCCTGTCATTTGCATGGCCATTTGGCAAGGTTCTGTCCAAATATCTTGAGCACCAAAGCGGATGCTACACAGGGAATGTCAAATCGCTCCCGAGGAGGTAAGTCCACTTCGGCCAAGGAACCACCTGTCATTCCCACTGGTTCTGAGGGCCAGAATGATGGCTTTGAACAGCAGAAGAGGAGAAGAAACAAAAAGAGAAATGGTAAGGAGCAAGCTCTTCCCAAGCCAACCAATCGGTATGAAATCTTCAAATCTCTTGTGGATCAAGAAGACCAACCTATGGAAGGAGCAGATGGGATCCTTGAGGATAATATCATCCTTACTCATGCTCCTCCTTCCTCAACCCCTGTCCTTGAACAGGCGATTGACTCCTCTGAGACTTTGCATCATGAAAACCCCGGGACTCTGGTAATCCACTCCCCAGTCCAGCCCGTTATTAAAGATGTTACCATGGGAATTGCAGAAAAGCTCAGAGAAAGACCAGCTCTTGGAATTTCCCAGGTGGAGAAGAGGTCGAAAAATAGTAATTCCCAAGGGGTGGGCTAGGAAATCCAATAAGGATCTAATTACAGTGCAAGGGGATAAGCTAATCAATGGAGGATTGGCAAGAACAATTGATTCGTATTGCTCCCAAGGTTTCCAATGATTATTCAATCTTGGAATGTGAGGGGTTTAAACGAGTAGAACCCATCAATCTGCTGTTCAAAGACTTTTAGAAAGAAGTAAAACAGACTTTCTGCTCATTCAGGAAACAAAAATGTCATTAGACCTTATGAGTAAAACTGTCGGCCGAATACGGAGGGTGTTCGGCCATATGGCGATGGTTGCTCTTGGTGCCTCGGGAGGGATTGCTACTCTTTGGAATCCTTTGGCGTGGATAGCAATAGATCATATAGCCTGGAGAGGGGTCCTAACATCTCTTTTCAAGAATATAGTTACAGCTGAACAAGTCTTAATTACAAATTTCTATGGGGCTCAGAACATCGATGGTCAGCGGTTTCAATGGAAAGCTGTTCAAAACATGAGGTCCTCCCGGGAAGATTTTGATTGGATTATAGCTGGGGACTTCAATGCTAAATTATCCGCTAGAGATCAGGAAGGTGGCATCCCTGTTCTGGATACAGGGGATCGGTTGTTTATTGCCCAAGTCCAGGCCTTTAACCTTGTTGATATCAAAGGCCCTGGTACAAACTTTACCTGGACTAATAAGAGAAGAGAGCCATACAGTAGGAGGGTTAAGCTTGACAGGTTTTTGGTCTCGGAGGAAGCTTATGTTAGATGGAATATCAAATTCCAGATCTTGGAGGGCCCAGTTTCTGATCACTCTCCCATTTTGCTGGAGGGAGGGACTATGTCAGGAAAGTATTACAAACCTTTTAAATTTGAAAATTTTTGGTTGCAAAAAGAGGACCTACGAAGGAAAATTCCACAGTGGTGGGAAGAAGGTCGTCCCCCTTTTGGAACAGCTATGTTCAAATTTCATAAACAGCTTCTCTTTGTTAAGAGTAAACTAAAGCAGTGGAAGCAAACTAACAAATATGATTTCCGGCTCCAACGGGCTCCCTTCTTCGGACGAGATGGAATGAGGTGCAAAAACAATTCGAGAGAAGGAATTATTTTTGAGCATCTTAAATTTGAGGATGACGCTTTACGCAAAGCGATTGAGGACATTGATAATCAAGAAGAGATCTTCGGAGACAGAGAGCAAGAAATACTTGGCTATTAGAAGGAGACAGAAATACTAAATTTTTCCATCGCTCTGCTTGTGCTAGAAGGCAATTGAATAACATGGAGTTCCTTCAAGATGAGTTTGGAAACTCTTTTGACACTCTTCCTGATATGCATTCCCTATCTATGGAGTACTTCTCAAACCTCTTCAAGGAAAGTATGCAGCATGATGTGGAAGCCCAAAATGAAGTCATTGAGGGAATTCCCTCTATTATTTCTCATGAAGAGAATCAGTCCCTTCTTAAGCCCATTGATCGTGATGAACTCAAGAAGGTGGTCTTTGGGATGTGCACGGGAAAATCGCCTGGTCCGGACGGTTTCCCTATTGAGTTCTTTCAGGCCTTCTGGGATATCTTGGAGGAGGACGTGTTGGCTGTCATTGAGGAATCCCGAATTAACAAAAGAATGCTCAAGGCTCTAAATCACACCTTTATCACTTTAATTCCTAAAGGAGAGGGGGGGGCTCACATTTCTGATTTCAGACCTATTGCTTTATGTAATGTGATCTACAAAATTATCACTAAACTTATGGCTGAAAGACTAAAACCCCTTCTTCAGAATTTAATTTCCCCTGAGCAAGGGGGTTTTGTTGAAGGAAGACAGATCTTGGATGGAGTGATCTTGGCTCAGGAGGCTATCCATTCTATGCATAATTCGAGGTAACAAGGGAATGTTCATCAAAGCTGGATATGTCTAAGGCTTATGACAGAGTAGAGTGGGGTTTCTTGGTCAAGATGTTGGCGGCCTTTGGTTTTTCTCGGGAGCTGGATTGCACGGGTCATGAGCTGTATCTCTACGCCTTCCTACTCTATTTTAATTAAGGGGCTTCCCTCGCCACCTTTTGGAGCCTCTCGGGGTCTCCAGTCAAGGAGATCCCTGCTCTCCATATCTCTTTCTTATCTTGGTCGAAGGTTTAGGCAGACTCCTCCTGAGAAGAAGACGTCAAGGACAGATTATAGGAATTAAAATCGGAGCCGAAGTTTTGACTCATTTACAGTTTGTGGATGATACGGGCTTGGTGGGAGTTGCCAGCCTCAGAGAAGCAAGAGGAATCAAAGATACTCTTAACGTCTACCTCCGGGCTTCTAATCAAGTCATCAATGAATCAAAATCAAAAGTGGTCTTCTTCAACCTTGATCAAAGGTCGCAAGAGAGAGTTATGGAGATTCTGGGTTTCACTCGGACCTCCCTTCCTGTTGTTTATTTGGGGGTTCCTCTGCATTACAAAAAACCGACGGCTGATTTTTGGAAGGACCTGCTAGATGGCATCAAAGAGAGAATGAATCACTTGTCTCATAGATGGTTAAGCTATGGGGGCCGACTAACTTTTATGAAGTATGTTATTCAGGCCATGCCTATTTACAAATTCTCTATTCTGGCCGCCCCTCCTTCAATCTGGAAAGAGTTGGACAAAGCGGCTAGAAGTTTTCTCTGGGAAGGTGCCAATGGAGAGAGGAAATGGGCCTTGGTTGGTTGGGATAAGGTCACCCAGCCCAAGGAAAAAGGTGGGCTGGGCTTAAGAAGTTCCAAGTTTAACAATCGGGCCCTGGCTGGGAAACTGTATTGGAGGTGGATTTCCCAGCCTTCGTCCCTCTGCAGCAGAATCCTTTCTAGCAAATACTTGGGTCTTGTTCATCCCAACGACTTGGGCCGCTATCCTTTGGAAGGTAATGGTTCTCTTGTGTGGCAGGCGCTCAAGCTTGGATCTCGCATTATCAAAGATCAATTGTTCTGGAAAGTTGGGAGAGGGGAGAAGGCCCGGTTTTGGACTGACTCTTGGGATCAGCATCCTCCTATCCTTGCTGTGTTTCCTGATTTGCATCCGTTAAAAATAGCTCTTGAAGATAAAGGTTGGATTAATATTGAGAGCTACTTCAATACCAGCCAATTGGGGGAGTATAAGGTTAAAAAATTTAAGCGGCTGGGTGAATGGCCTATTCCAATCCCTCCGGAGCAGGCTCCAACTCTGGAAAAACTTTTGGCAGAAAGGTTTCTATCTGGGAGAGATGAGGAGGATGAGCTTGCTTGGGGCTTTGGGAACCTTGGGGTTTATTCTGTGAAGGAGGGCTATGCTTCGATCCTCCCTGAGCCCCCCCCACACTCTTTTCCTGTTCATGAATGGAGGAAGATATGGCATCCCAAGGGCTGGCCGAAAGTGAACTTCTTTGCTTGGCAAGCGATGCATAATGGTATCTTGACCTTTGACAACCTCAGAATTAGAGGCATCATTGGCCCTTCCCAGTGTGTTTTATGTTATAGGAATGAGGAAACTGTGGATCATCTTCTGTTTGATTGTCCTTTCACACAGCAGATTTGGCACCGTTGGTTCTCCCACTTTAAACTTCAGGCGCTTGGAGACTTGTCCCGGACCAATTTATGGGAAAGCTGGAAGAGAGGTAGATTTATATCTAAAGCTCTTCGTACTGGCTGGGAGCTCGGTTTCCTTTTTATTTGGTGGCAGGTATGGTTGGAAAGAAATGCTCGTATTTTTCGTGAAACCTTCTCTTCGGTGGATGGGATTTGGCGGGGTCATCTGGAGCAAAGTTGTGGAAACCGTTGCCATCTATGCTGAGAAGGAAAACCAGTCAGCTTCTAAGCCTTTGAGTGGGAGAGGTGCTGATCTTGAGAGACAGGTAAGAAGTTGTTGGAAACCTCCCCCAGAAGGCTGGGTCAAAATCAATACTGATGGAGCTGCTAAAGGTAATCCGGGTAATGCTGGTAGTGGAGTTATCTGCCGTGATCATGCTGGGACTGTGCTATATTGGGAATTGCAAGGTTTGGGATATGCCACAAACAATGAAGCTGAGGCCTTTGCTATTAAATATGCCTCCATCTGGGCCGTCAAACATGGTCACAGAAAGATAATCATTGAGTCTGATTCCCAAATCCTGGTTGGTGCTCTTGATTGCCTGAGGAACTTTGCCTTAAAAGCTTGGAGGCTTCGGATTTTGGTTTCCCAAATTTTAGAGCTTTGGAAGGAAATTGAGGATGTGATTCCTGTTTATGCTAGTAGATCTCTCAATAAAGCGGCTGATTTCCTTGCTAAGTTGGGTGTTGAGAGAGAGGTTGGGATTCATCTGCATAGCAATTTGTCTGTGGAGAATGCCGAGATCAGACAAGGCCTTGAACAATTTCTGAAATAATGTGCAAAATTTTTTTTGCTAAGGGTCCTTTTTGTCGCGATATCGCGACATGTTGTCTTTGTCGCGGCCGTTGGGCTAGTTCTTTGTCGCGATATCGCGACAGGTTGAGCCTCCGCAGCCTCTGGTTGGTTTCTGTCGCGACATCGCGACATGTCGCGTTATCGCGGGTCGCGATTCCGTGACATGTTGCGATATCGCGACATGTCGCGTTATCGCGTGACGCGATTCCGCGTCTTGTCGCGATATCGCGACATGTCGCGATATCGCGACATGTCACGATTTCGCGACTCGCGATTCCGCGACATGTCGCGATATCGCGACAGGTCCCGCTTTCTAGGTCCGATTGGTGTTCTTGCCGCGCTCTCATTCCCTTCATGAAGTTGAATAGCAATGTAAATATTTCGTCGCGTTTTCGTGACAAGTTTGAGTTTTGGAAGCTGCATGGTTCTTCTGTCGCGATTTCGTGACACTTTTGGCACTCAGGCGGCTGGGTGGAAAATTGTCGCGATATCGCGACCTGTAGCGCTGTCGCGACAACGAGCTGGTTTTTGTCGCGATTTCGTGACAGGTTGTGCCTTCCTGGCCTCTGGCGTATTTCTTGCGCGATATCGCGGCATGTTTGGCTCTTTTGCGACTGGTTGGTTTTTTGTCGCGATATCGCGACCTTTATGCGGCTTGACTGCTGTTTAGTGTTTCTGTCGCGCTTTCGCGACGCTTTCTGTGGGTGGCTGTCGAGGGCCCTTCCTGTCGCGATTTCGTGACATGTCGCCGAAGTGGCCGTGACGGGTTTGCCTGTCGCGATTTCGCGACATGTCGCGTTTTCGTGACATGTCGCTTTTTCGTGTCGTCCGTTCTCTGTGCCTTGTGGCTGCTAGTGTTGCCTTTGTGCGCTTTCCTTGCTGTTTTGCTCGTGGCTCTGGCTCGGGATGTGTTCTCTCCCGCTTGTATCTGGTTCTTGTTTTAATACAAGTTTTCATTTTTTCAAAAAAAAAAACATTCATCTACTGCATTTTAAAAAATAAAAATACAGACAAAGAAGCAAAATTACAGAGAATTCCAACCAGCCTGGAATCCAAGTCTGTTGATGATTTGATTATCTATTGTTTGCAAATTTTTCTATCGATCGTTATCACTCAAGGTGGCTCTAATTTTGGTTGCTATCTTCAAAAGTGGTTGATATATGCTAGCCATTGTCAATCAAAGTGACTACACTTGTGAAGAAACACTCAAAAGATCAGCAAAATAGCATAAAATTCAAGTGTATCCATCATGATCACCATTGCAGAAGGCTACAAAGACCACACATCTATTGATATTGCAATGGAAAGAAGGAAAAACATGTAATCTAAGCATACATTTGACAAAAGAAGGAAATAAAAAAGGGAAGCTCTCTTTATTAATAAAATGAGTCTTATTATAAATTTATCCCTCTTAGGGATACCAAGAGATTGATACAATTGTTACAATAAGCAAATAGCCCCAAAATGGGGGAAGATGTGTTCCAATTGGTCTTCATATCTTCATAAAATCTGCTCGAGGGCTTATAAGGATACTTGTTGGTTCGACTTTCATACACACCCCGCGAGGAACGAGCATGAAATATCGATAACACTTGTACGGGATAAATCCCACTCACTTTAGGATCTTGTTGGATATCCAAGGTGTGAGTTACAGAGTTGGGTCGAATGTCTATTCACTCTTTTCTACTTCTGGAATAGTTTCAATGCAGCCTGTCTATTACCTTACAATGGGTTCGACTTTAGTTCAGTAATGTTTTTCGGAGTTGGTGGTTATCTTTGTGGGCAATCGGATTTGCAATTAGTTCTTTGATCTAGCTCTTTATGCTTTAGCAGATTAAATAAAAGACAAATTTTAAAGAAAATAAAAGATGGATCATTTAACAGTAAAACAGGGAGAGTAGGGTAGGGCAGAAAAGAGAAGCTTATTTAACTTAGTTGTAGAATCAAAACTACCAATTTTAGTTACACTATTTGGCTTCACAACAAACCCTAATCAAAGAGGAAGGTGTCCAGCTTTCTAAGATCACCTTCTACTAAGAGCATAAGACGGAGAGAAACAGATCTGGAAGAAAATTATAAAACAAAAGGGAAGTCTGTGTCAACTGGTATCTCTCACCAGCAGGCTAGCTCGCGCAGTGAGGACAGAGCAATCAGAAACAAACCCTAACCTTGAATATTTTAATTTTCCCTAGCATACAACAAACAGAATGAAGCCTAGTAGCGCATCCGATCTTGATAGCATAGATTTACAACATAAAATAAATAAAACTTTGCGGGATGAAAAATAGAAGAAGATGCACTTATCGCGATCTGTAAGAGATTAGGCTCCTGGCCACGCTATCATAGAAAAATGACGTTACACCAACTCTAGGTATAGAACAAAGCCTTCTAACAAGATTTGCAGGAAATTGCCAAAATAGCTTCTATTCCAAGTTTTTCCCCCCTTTTTCTTGAGATATACATTCATATTTATAGAGGACTTGCCTCTTTGTAGCATTTTAAATTATAAAACTGACTTTCTTGGGAGTCATAAAATAAGCACTGACATGGGGGACAACCCGCCGAAATCTGCCTCTCTACAGTATTAAAATATAAAGCCCATAAAACAATTACTGGAAAAGAGGGACAATCCGCCGAAATATTTCTATCTACAGCATTTAAAACATAAAGCGGACTTTCCTGGGACCCACAAAATAAGTACGGGAAAATGTCACGATATCGCGACAACTTTGCGCTGACTGTTCCTTTTGTTGCTTTGACCGCGATTTCATGACAAGTCGCGAAAATGCGACATGTCGCGATATCGCGACAACTTTCCTCTTCTTGTCCTTTCTCTTGCTGGTAGCCGCGAAAATACAACATGTCGCGATATCGCGACATGTTGGCCTCTTTGTTCTCTTTGGTTGCACTTGGTCGCGAAAACGCGACGTGCCACGAAATCGTGACACTTTTCCCTCGCTCAGTTCTCCTGTCCCCATTAGCCGCGAAAATGTGACATGCCACGAAATCGTGACATCTCCTTGTGTTCGGCTTCCATTTTCATATGCTTCCATGAAATCGTGACAAGTCACGAAAATGCGACATGTCACGATTTCACGACATCTTCTCCCTGCATTGTACTTTGCTACTTTCTCCCCGTGAAAATGCGACAAGTCACGAAAATGCGACATGTC
The DNA here is from genome assembly GCA_028583015.1 of Wollemia nobilis. NCBI lineage: Eukaryota > Viridiplantae > Streptophyta > Pinopsida > Araucariales > Araucariaceae > Wollemia > Wollemia nobilis. The sequence goes on from JAQPPZ010008326.1 coordinate 89,842, forward strand.
ACGATTTCATGACATATTTTTGTCTTCTCCTTTCCCACATTTTCTTCCTTCCTTTCTTCGTGATTTCGTGACATTTCTTTCATTCGCAGTTCCTTCGCTTGATTTGTGCTTATCTTTGTCTTTCTTGCCATCACTTCTTATTATGCCACTGTCGGGTCACTTTCTACAAAAGAAAAAGCAAAAGTTAGACTTTTAATATTATCAAATCAAACCCTAGTGTTCATTACATGTCGGCTTGATTTTCTCCTTCCTAGCTCATATTCTTTGAAACATGTCACGATTTTGAAATAGGTCATGAAATCGTGACATTTTCGCCGTGCTTTGCTTTCCATCGAAACTTGTCACGATTTCATGACGTTTTTCCTCGACACTTCCTTTTGTCACTGTCGACCGTGAAAATGGAACACGTCGTGATTTCATGACGTTTTCATCGCGCTTTGTTCTCAATCAGAACATGTCACGATTTCATGATATTTTTGCCAAGTTGTGCTTCCAATGAAACTTGTCGCGATTTCGTGATGTTTTCATCACTTTTACTCTATTTAAGCTTATGCATCGCGAAAATGGAACACGTCATGATTTCGCAACGTTTTTGTCGAGCTTTTCTGTAAATTGAAACTTGTCATGATTTCACGATGTTTTCTCTTGGCATTTCTTTTTGTCATTGTTGGCCGTGAAATCCAAACACGTTGCGATTTCGTGACGTTTTTGCCAAGTTGTGCTTCCAATGGAAACTTGTCATGATTTCGTGACGTTTTTGCCAAGTTGTGCTTCCGATGAAACTTGTCGCGATTTCACGACGTTTTCATCAGTTATGCTTTCAATTGAAACTTGTCATGATTTCGTGATATTTTTCCTCTTGCTTTGCTCCCAACCAAAATGTGTCGCGATATCGCGACGTTTCTCTCAAGATTCACCTTTAACCAAAACACGTCATGATATCACGATGTTTTCCATACTTCACTTCTATCGAGCTTCTGGTGTCGCAAAAATGGAACAAGTCACGAAAACGTGACAATTTTGGCTCTTGTTCTGGTCAACTACTTTTGATCATGATATCACAACATGTCGCGATTTCATGACGTTTTCCCACTTTGCTTTCTCTCTCCTCTTTGAACCGTGATTTCATGACATGCGCGATATCGCGACGGTTTTGCCTTGATTGCTTCTTTTGCTGCCTTCGATCGCGATTTCATGACATGTCACGATTTCGTGACATTTTCTTACTTTGCTTTCTCTCTCCTCTTTGAACCGCGATTTCACAACACGTCACGATTTCATGACATTTTTTGGCTTTGCTTTCTCTCTCCTCTTTGAACCGTGATTTCATGACATGCGCGATATCGCGACATTTTCCACAAGCTTTGCTCCTGACCAAAATGTGTCGTGATATCGCGACGTTTCCAAAAATGGAATATGTTGCAAAATCGTGATGTTTCCAAAAATGGAATATGTCATGAAATCACAATGTTTTCGAAGATGGAATATGTCACGATATCGTGATATTTCCAAAAATGGCATCTGCATTCTGCATTTTTACACATTGGTGAAGGATCTTCCTTGCTCAGAAATGATTCTAACATTTGAAAGATGAATTTTAAATCTGAATCAAAGCCATATGCAAGCCTACTTGGATACTTTGATATATGCAAAACTTTGAAAAAAAGGAGGCAAGCAGAATTTGGATTTAAAACCTGAAAAACTCAAGAGGGTCCCTGCGAAGAAATGAAAACTAAGTATTTTCAAAGGATGGAATTTCATTTTTTTAGTGGGGGTGTGTTGCTTCTCAACAAATGGCGATATCTACGGGGAAAATAGTAGCACTATTTAGAATTCAGAACTCTAGTTTCAAAACAATTTAGACTATGTACCATGCTTTGCCACAAATATTTTCTAAAATGATTTAACTACCATCTGATAGCTGTTAAAGTTTCCCAAGGACATACTAGGTTGAACCACTTAAGGAAGATTCTGATGTGCAATTATAAGTGTGTAAAACTTCTTTCAGGGATGACCAGGGCTTCGAATGCTCATGATGGATTGATCCGCCCTTAGATTGTGCAGGGGAAACCGAGTAGAGCTTTGTTTACTAGTTTAGCCTTTTACAGCCCCGAAAGAGTTACCCTTTAGATTTACACGACCCTGATTCACAACTATGAGGTGGCATCTATAGCTTGGTGAACCCATTTGAGATGTATCCTTCAGGAGTCTTGGCTACCTCTTTCTATCACATAACCTCTTTTTTTTTTTTGTAGAAAAGAGTGCCAACTTTGTGTTGGCCTGCCCAACTTTCACCTTCTTTCTCTTCCTTTACTTTATTTCATTGATGGAACGTTTGATCAACTAACTGCTTCAGCCTGGGTACCAATAGTTTCCTTGGACACTTAATAATTTATGAATCGGAGTCCCCTCTCATGACCAACTTTTCTTGGATTCCCTGGGAGTTCTTCAGCCAAACAATATAGTAGTTACTTTATAATCAAAATAATTGTGGCAAGCAAGATACAAAATCCGATTATATTTCTACTGTTGTTCTAAAAAACAAGTAGTTCCACTTTTTAGATCCAGCAGACTATCTAAAAATAAAACAAAACAAAAGAGGACACACTACTCCAAACTTAGAATAAAAAAATTTTAAATGCTGATTTGTGCTTTGCTGTTTAGGCAAAAACTCAAACAAATAGAATTAAAAAAATCTAAAAAGGAAGAAAAAGGCCACCAGCTAAAGACAAATTTGCAATTTCCTGCAAAAGACAAAACACAACACTTCAACCCAAAAATAAAACAAAAATAAAAACACACTACTTCAAACTTTATTTACAATATATACATTTTTTTTATTTATTTTTTATTCAAATGGTGTGGTGGATGGAACAGCTGAGAAATAATGCTTCAGATATTGACCATTTATAGGAAGGTTTAGAAAATTACCTTCCAGGTCCTGTAGACGAAATGCATTATTACCTAAGATTTCGGCAATCTGGTATGGCCCTATCCATAGAGGTTGCAACTTGGTGTGTTTACCTTTCTTTTCATGGGCTTTGTCCCATAGAAGCACCAGGTCTGTGAGTCTGAAGGCCTTCACTCTGGCTCTTTTGTCAAACCAGTGCTTGACTGTCTCTTGGTGTCGGCTAAAATGCTCCAGGGCTTGAAGTCGTTCGTCCTGCAAATTAATTAAGTCCAAAACATGAGCTTCTGCATCTGCATGATCCTCAAAATAGTCTAAAACAAATTGATAAGTGGGCAATTTCAGAGAGATAGGAACGATGGGCTGAGTACCATACAACAAAGCAAATGGGGAAGTCTTGAGAGCTTCTTTATGCCTTATCCTGTCAGCCCAAAGTGCATACTTCAATAGTGTATGCCATTGTCTGGGTTTGTCTATAGCAAATTTCTTGATGGCATTCATCAAATTCTTGTTTGTGGACTCAGCCAATCCATTACCTTGGGGATAATAGTTGGATGAAAATTTGATGACTATCCCTTTCTGGTATGCCCACTCTACAAACTCAAATGACTGAAAAGCTGGTCCGTTGTCACACACAAAGTTCAAAGGAACTCCGAACCTGGTTATGATATTTGATTCCAGAAAACCGATCACCTCATGGGCTGTACTCCTCATGGTGGCTTCTGCTTCAACCCATCTTGTACAGTAATCAGTGGTTGTTAACACATACTTGTGCCCTGCTGATGAACTCGGGTTTATCACACCTACAAAGTCGAGTCCCCATTGCATAAAAGGTTTGTTTATTATAATAGGTTGCAATGGTAGAGCTCGATTTGCCTGCTTGGATGCAAAGGTCTGACACTGATGGCAAGTTCTTACATGCTGATGTGCATCTTTAAACAATGTAGGCCAATAATAGCCTGCTCTCAATATCTTGTGTGCCATAGCAGAACCTGAGGAATGCCCTGCTCCTAACTTCTCATGAAAACTAGACATCACCTCATTCACTTCATTCTGAGAAATGCATCTTAAGAATATGCCGACATAGTTTTCCCTGTACAAGTTGCCTCCTCTGAGTAGAAAATGTGCAGACTTCAGCTTTAGTGCTCTTCTTTGAGTCCTATTTAGGTGAGGTGGACAAATTCCAAATCTCAACAGATGAATGATATCTCCATACCAATCATCGAATCCAAAATCCAGTTGATTAATTTCTCCCTCAACAGGTATCTCAACAATATGTCGGGACAGACCAAGTCCTCTGATTAATTTTGTAGGCCGGATCTCCAAGTCATACTCCTGCAGTCTCGTGGCCCAATTACCTCTTAGCTCACCCAATTCGTCCTGGCTTAATAAATATTTGACAGCTGGATCAGGAACTATAGCATGGACTTTGCTTCTCAGTATGTAATGTCTGAATTGCTTGACTGCTCTCACCAAGGCGTAGGCTTGCTTGTCCAGGCAGGAGTATTTTAGCTCAGCACCCTTTAGGTTGGTACTTTTGAATGCAATTGGGTGCTCCCTTGTTTCTCTTCATTGGGTTAGAACTATTGCAAGTGTGTGTTCCGAAGCAAAAGAGTACAGGTAAAAATCCATACTGAAATCTGGGCTCACCAGCACTGGAGCTTGTTGGATGGCAGATTTGATCTCTTGGAATGCTACTTTGGCTTCCGTTGTCCAGGAAATCTTAGCAGTCTCCTTCAGCATGTCATTCAATGGCTTAACTATTTCTACAAAACCAGAGATGAATTTTTTGACAAAATTAATTTTCCCAAAGAATGATCTTAACTCTTTCTTAGAATTGGGAAAGGGTATCCCCGATATGGCTTCAACTCTTTCAGGATCTACGAAAATGCCATCTTTGGTGATTAGGTGTCCAAGGATTTTTCCTTCAGTTACACCAAAGACACACTTCTTTGGGTTTAAAGAAATACCAAATTCTCTGCATTTGTTGAAGACAAATTCCAAGTGTTTTACATGGTCAAACCGAGATTTAGAGAAAACTGTCAAGTCATCCATGTAAACAACGATGCACTTGCCCATGAGACCTTTGAAGGCATGATCCATTGCTCGCTGAAAGGTAGCTCCGACATTTATCAATCCAAATGGCATTCTCTTGTAGGCGAAGGTTCCCCACTTGGTCGTGAAGGCAGTTTTCATCCTATCTTCTTTTTCAACTAATATCTGGTTATACCCCGAAAATCCATCTAGGAAAGACATCATTTCCGAACCATTTACAATTTGCAGCACATCATCCATGGAAGGCAGAGGATAATTATCCTTTTTTGAAGCCTTGTTCAGGTTCCTAAAATCCATGCACAGGCGGATTTCTCCATTCTTCTTCCTGACTGGTACCAAATTGGCCACCCAAGTAGAATGTCTGATGGGAAAAATAATGGCAGCACTCAATAATTTTTCCACTTCCTTCTTGATAAGGGGTTCTAACAAAGCATTGACATGCCTCTATTTCTGTCGAAAGGGTTTGCAAAACTCCTTTAAAGGTATTACATGGGTGTAAACTTTCGGATCAAAAACCTTTAGGTATTTATAGGACCAGGCCATAACATCCTTGGACCTGTGGAGGAATTCAATCATATTTCTCTTTATCTCAGGGTCACAAGTTTTAGCCAAATTAAGGTGCCTGGGATCCTCTTCAGTCCCGACATTCAGTTTCTCAGTCTCGCTGCCTGCCACACCAATAGAATTCTCAAAACTCACCTTTTGTTTGATTCTGTCAAGATCAAACAGCCGCTCAAGTTCTACCATACCTCTCGGGATTCTATTATCTTTCAACCTCATTATCCCTTTTTCATCATCGAACTGTTCCAGCATAGTATCCCTTTGACCATCATCAATTATAGCACTTTCGAATGCGTTGGTACTCTGCAAAAAGTTTATAATTTGTTGGTCATCAGAAAAAACTTGAAAATTATCTACGTTATCTGGAACTGAGGGACAAGGGATTAATTCGATTGAAAATTTCTTCCATTTGATCTCCTCCAATGGCTTCATATTTGCGGCCGATGAAGCTAAAACATCTACAAGGGAATTCTCTTCTCTGGGAATGTGCGTCAAATTAAAAGCATCAAAATTCTCCATGAGATCCCATGCTCGGTATTTATACCTTTTTAGGTAAGACGCTTTGCACTGAAATTTGCCTCTAATCTGATTGGCCACCAACTCTGAGTCTGTAAAAACTTGGATATTCTTTACACCCTTATCTAAAGCAAATTTCAAACCCAACACTAATGCTTCATACTCTGCCAAATTATTCGTGCAAGGAAACTGCAAGCGATAAGACACAAAATATGTCTGATCTTTAGGCCCTTTAAGAACTGCCCCTGTACCAGAACCTTGTTTGGACTTAGCTCCATCAACATGAAGCATCCAAACCTCATTATCATGATCAAGATGAGCTTTAATAGGTTTCTCTCTCTGTGCAGTTGTTAAATTATAAACTCCGATATCCACATCAGAGAAATTAACAGTCTCATTCCTGGCATTATATTCGGTGATCATGAGTTTATATCTAGGTTCTCTTTCGATTCTCAATTGATTCGCAACACCTTTCCAGGGCAACCACATATGTGAAAAATCGGTCGCCAAGTACCCATTCAAATATTTTGACCAATCCCTGCTCAAAAGCATTACGTATCCTACAGGAATATCTACCACCTGAATGTCGATTCTGTGTTGTGCTCTTGGCTCAGATGCTAGCTGGATGTGTATATTTTGGAGTTCACCTACCACTTTAACCTCAGATTTATCTAATTGGATGACTCTTCTCTCAGAGTTTGTAGGGGTTAAACCCAACTGTTGACAGATGGCTAAAGGCATGACATTGGCTGAAGCACCAGAATCTACCAGACAATTGTGTAAATTTTTCCCAAATATACAGACAGTTAGCAGGAAAGGTGGAACTTCAGTCTTTTATTTATACATGGCTATGTTTGCATTTGCTATCCTTTTCCCCTTTTCCAGAGGTTTGGCAGTAGGCTCAGAGTATGTCTTCATCAAATTATTCCTTTGTTCAGTAATTTGGGCCAGCTCATGAAGAGTGATGTTAGCCTTGATTTTCTTCATATCTTCCACTATATTGTATCCTTTATTAAGTGGAGCAATAAATCTATCTGGTATTCTTGTATCTCCTCCCTTGGGTGGAGGTGGGTCATTACTTGGAGATGGATCTGGGGGCACATTATGGGAGTTGTCTGGAGGTGTAGATGTAGTATTCGGCTCTAGATTTCTATTTTTGAGATTGTAGTTGTCCCTTCTATATTGTTGAAAAGCCTGCACTTCATCCATAGGCATCTCCACAACATTCTCTGACTCATCTGGAAAAGTAAATGAATCTAACACCATAGCTGCACTATGTTTGGATGTACTTGGACCGTCAACGTTTCTTTGATTTTTAGGACAAACTAACTCACTAGACAGAGCTTCAAAGGCATTACAGAACTCCAAACAATCCAATTCCCCATGTTGAGATGTTTCGTGTATCCTGCACCAGTTGGGCAAAGCCAAATCACAGATATTCACATCATGCCCTTTACCTTTATAATCCTTGTTGGGCTTGTATGGTGGTCTAGTGAATCTATTCTACTGATACAGAAATATGTTTAAGTTTTCCCCAGTATACAGTTGCATTTTGAAACTCAAAAAGTCATTTGCTAGCCTTTGGACCATCTTTGAGACTTCCTCGACTCTCATTTTATCAGATTCTTTTTCAGCATTCTATATATGTTCGGTATGTGTTATAGCCAATGGATTTCCTATCGGTGGAGTTTGGCATATTGGAGGCATCGTCTGAAGTGGGATGGGGTTCAGAACGGGAGTATTTTGCGTAACAAAAGGGATTTGATGAGCATTCAAAGGTTGAGGTCCCAATTGTTTCTCAAGAACCAAAGCTTCTTTATAAGCTTCTGTTAGGTTGGTAATATTGGCATCTCTTTTCAAGAAGATAGAGGTCACCGGATCTAGGGAATTCTTGTAAATTTCCAATGCTAGATTTGCGGTTGGCACATAATGACCCGTCAATCTACCATAAGCTTTTTGAAACCTAACATTGAAAGATCTAGCAGTCTCATTGATTTCCTTTTTTATGCTAGAGAACTGTTGATATAATACACTGGGGTCAATCACTTCACCAAATTGTGATACAAAAACCTTTTCCAGGTCATCCCAACTAGTAATGGAATCATTAGTGAGGTTCAAAAACCAGTCGTATGCTCCCTCCTGGAGAGTGAAAGGGAATAATCTACAAGCCACATCTTCATGCTGCACATTTAACAACTTCAGAGCATTTTTAAATGCCACTAAGTGCTCTTCTGCTGTTCTAATTCCATCGTGTTTGTAGGTAGGAAGATACCTCTCGGGGTTTCTGGGTAAATCATGGGCTACTCCAGGGATGTTCAAAGCAGTGGAACCCAACCAGTTTGCCATTACTACTTGATCAACGATAATATTTTTAGTCGTAGTTGGAGCAACTACACGTGGTGATGAAACTATTTCGGTAAAAGACTTTGCCCTTCTGAGGCTGTTTCTCTTTGGGGTTTCTAACTCAGGCACAAGGGGCTCTCCAGCTCTGGAGTGGGACCTTGTTACTCTATGGGTGGAATCCAACCTTAGACAAGAAACTTACAAACCTTAACAAATACTGAACGGAGTTCGGCCCTCCTTCTAGCGCCAATTTAAATGTTGGTTCGACTTTCATGCACACCCCGCAAGGAACATGACATAAAATACTAAAAACACTTGTACGGGATAAATCCCACTCACTTTAGGCTCTTGTTGGATATCCAAGGTGTGAGTTACAGAGTTGATTTGAATGTCTATTCACTCTTTTCCGCTTTTGGAATAGTTTCAATGCGGACTATCTGTTACCTTACAACGGGTTCGACCTTAGTTCAGTAATGTTTTTGGAGGTGGTTATCTTTGTGGGCAATCAGATTTGTAATCAGTTCTTTGATCTAGCTCTTTATGCTTTAGCAGATTAAATAAAAGACAAATTTTAAAGAAAATAAAAGATGGATCATTTAACGGGAAAACAGAGAGAGTAGGGTAGGGCAGAAAAGAGAAGCTTATTTAACTTAGTTGTAGAATCAAAACTACCAATTTCAGTTACACTATTTGGCTTCACAACAAACCCTAATCAAAGAGGAAGGTGTCCAGCTTTCTAAGATCACCTTCTACTAAGAGCATAAGACAGAGATGAATAGATCTGAAAGAAAATTATAAAAAGAAGGGAAGTCGGTGTCAACTGGTATCTCTCACCAGTAGCCTAGCTCGTGCAGTGAGGACAGAGCAATTAGAACCAGACCCTAACCTTAAATATTTTAATTTTCCTTAGCATACAACGAACAGAATGAAGCCTAGCAGCATATCCAATCTTGATAACATAGATTTACAACATAAGATAGATAAACCTTTGTGAGATGAAAACAGAAGAAATGCACTTATCGCAATCCGAAAGAGATTAGGCTCCTGGCCACGCTATCACAGAAAAATGACGTTACACCAACTCCAGGTCCAGAACAAAGCATCAAACAAGATTTGCAGGAAATTGCTAAAATAGCTTTTATTCTAAGTTTCCCCCCCCTTTTTCTTGAGATATACATTCATATTTATAGAGGACTTGCCTCTCTGCAACATTTTAAATTATAAAACTGACTTTCTTGGGAGTCATAAAATAAGCACTGACATGGGGGACAACCCGCCAAAATCTGCCTCTCTACAGTATTAAAATATAAAGCCCATAAAACAATTACTGGAAAAGAGGGACAATCCGTCGAACTCTATATGTCTGCAGCATTTAAAACATAAAGCGGACTTTCCTGGGACCCACAGAATAAGTACGAGAAAATGTCACGATATCGCGACAACTTTGCGTTGATTGTTCTTTTTGCTGCTTTGACCGCGATTTCATGACAAGTCGTGAAAATGCGACATGTCGCGATATCGCGACAACTTTTCTCCTTCTTGTCCTTTCTCTTGCTGGTAGCCACGAAAATACAACGTGTCACGATATCGCGACATGTTGGCCTCTTTGTTCTCTTTGGTTGCACTTGGTCGTGAAAACATGACATGCCACGAAATCGTGACACTTTTCCCTCGCTCAGTTCTCCTGTCCCCATTAGCCATGAAAATGTGACATGCCACGAAATCACGACATCTCCTTGTGTTCGGCTTCCATTTTCATATGCTTCCGTGACATCGACAAGTCACGAAAATGCGACATGTCACGATTTCATGACATCTTCTCCCTGCATTGTACTTTGCTACTTTCTCCTCGTGAAAATGTGACAAGTCACGAAAATGCGACATGTCATGATTTCGTGACATCTTTCTATCTTCTCAATTTAATCCTTCTTTCCCTTTGCTGCTATTTCTATCATGATTTCATGACATTTCTTTCATTCGTAGTTCCTTCACTTGATTTGTGCTTATCTTTGTCTTTCTTACCATCTCTTCTATTATGCCACTGTCGGGTCACTTTCTGCAAAAGAAAAAGCAAAAGTTAGACTTTTAATATTATCAAATCAAACCCTAGTGTTCATTACATGTTAGCTTGATTTTCTCCTTCCCAGCTTGTATTCTTTGAAACATGTCGCAATTTTGAAAAAAGTCACGAAATCGCGACGTTTTCACCGTGCTTTGTTTTCCATCAGAACTTGTCGTGATTTCACGATGTTTTTCTTTGACACTTCCTTTTGTCACTGTCGATCGCGAAAATGGAACACGTCACGATTTCATGATGTTTTGTCGCGCTTTGTCCTCAATCAAAACCTGTCGCGATTTCATGACATTTTTGCCAAGTTGTGCTTCTGATGAAACTCGTCACGATTTCATGACGCTTTCGTCACTTTTACTCTGTTTAAGCTTATGCATCACGAAAATGGAACACGTCGCGATTTCGCGACGTTTTCATCGAGCTTTGCTACAAATTGAAACTTGTTGCGATTTTGTGATGTTTTCCCTCGGCATTTCTTTTTGTCACTTTTGGCCGTGAAATCCAAACACATCGCGATTTCACAACGTTTTTGCTAAGTTGTGCTTCCAATGGAAACTTGTCACGATTTTGCGACATTTTTGCCAAGTTGTGCTTCCGATGAAACTTGTCGTGATTTCACGATGTTTTTGTCAGTTATGCTTTCAATCCAATTTTTTTGTGATTTCATGACATTTTTCCTCTTGCTTTGCTCTCGACCAAAATGTGTCGCGATATCGCGACATTTCTCTCAAGATTCACCTTTAACCAAAACACGTTGCGATATCGTGACGTGTTTCCATACTTCACTTCTGTCGAGCTTCTGGTGTAGTGAAAATGGAACAAGTCATGAAAACATGATAATTCTGGCTCCTGTTCTAGTCAACTGCTTTTGACCGCGATATCACAACACGTCACGATATCGCGATGTTTTCCCACTTTTCTTTCTCTCTCCTCTTTGAACCATGATTTCATGACATGCGCGATATCGCGACGGTTTTGCTTTGATTGCTTCTTTTGCTACCTTCGACCGCGATTTCATGACATGTCATGATTTCACGACATTTTCTTACTTTGCTTTCTCTCTCCTCTTTGAACCGCGATTTCACAACACGTCACGATTTCGTGACATTTTTTGGCTTTGCTTTCTCTCTCCTCTTTGAACCGCGATTTCATGACATGCACGATATCGCAACATTTTCCACAAGCTTTGCTCCTGACCAAAATGTGTCGCGATATCGCGACATTTCCAAAAATGGAATATGTTGCGAAATCACGATGTTTTCGAAAATGGAATATGTCGCGATATCGCGACGTTTTCGAAAATGGCATCTGCATTCTGCATTTTTACACATTGGTGAAGGATCTTCCTTGCTCATAAATGATTCTAACATTTGAAAGATGAATTTTAAATCTAAATCAAAGCCATATGCAAGCCTACTTGGATACTTTGATATATGCAGAACTTTGAAAAAAAGGAGGCAAGCAGAATTTGGATTTAAAACCTGAAAAACTCAAGAGGGTCCCTGCGAAGAAATGAAAACTAAGTATTTTCAAAGGATGGAATTTCATTTTTTTAGTGGGGTGTGTTGCTTCTCAAAAGATACCTCCTTCTCTATTTGCCAAGAGGAACTTGATGTTGTGAATGCCTTAAAGCCTACAAGATCGTGTAACCTGTGTACATGAAATAATAAAGCATAATTAAAAGCATATGAGGCCTCTCATGATGAGGCTTATGTCAAGAAATTACAAGAAGTATGGCTAAAATTGAAATAAAGCATAAAGATATGCAAAAATAATCAAGAAATAGCTAAATTAGTGCAAAGCATGGAGTAAAACATGGAGATCTAGTTCATCTAACATGCAATTTGCAATAAAAACATGAAATAAAGCTAATCTAAGAAGATTAATTGAATCTATAAAATATGAATAAATCAAGGTAAAGCTACCTCTAATCTTGCTAATTGACCATGCAAATGTGTAAATGAAGACTAATCTAAGCTAGATTAACCTATTTGCATAACTGAAATGGAAAACCTATAGCTATAAGGGAAGGAAAAGAGCATAAAACCCTAACCGCTATCACTCAGAGTAGTTATTATACTAGTCGATGTTATTGTCAGTGGCGATGGCATGCGAGCCATTGACAATGATAATGGCCATGAACCGAGTATTCTTCATATTTAATTAGGGTCTGTGGTGCACAATTTCCCATCCAAATTGATGATCAAGGATCACCTCGGTGTTTTGGAACAAATTGACAGTGTAATTCATCAAAATTTACAATGGATGTGTGTCAATTGTCAAGCTTGCTCCTCAAGCACTTGAGATCTCCATTGTTTCAAGGTTAATGATCAAATTAAATTTTGGAAGCATCTTGTTGCTCTTCACAAGGTGCAATTGGCTCTCCAATTCCACAAGGCTTCATTGCATTAAACTTGGAATCCCATATAGACCTTCTACCCAATTTGGAGGGGGGTCTTATAGCCTCCCCAATTCCTCATCCTAGCTTCCTTGAGAAGCCAAGATCAATAATTGAGAGGTTGGAGCAGTTGGGAGGAAGCATCTAGAAGCTTCCTCACCAAAAACCACCCAAGATCAATTGCCCTGGCCATTACAACTAATTTTTGGCTTGACCCACGAGGTCGAGTTTGTTTCAGAGCTAGCCGCTCTCACTCAGGGTAGCTAGATCATAGCTGCTCTGAGCATCAATGGCTAGGCTAGCATCCACTTTGATCATCAGCGGCTGATCTTGGATAGGGTAAAACTACCCCAAATGAGTGGTTAGAACCATTGCTAGCTCTTGGAAAGGTCCAAGATCATTCATATGGTCTATAAAGGTGCCCATATGAGTAGTCTCCTAAACATGACACATTTTAGGTGTCTATAGTTCTCATCAATCGAATCATCACTTCCCCATTTACCTTTTCCCTTCAACCATTTTTGGTCAATCAAAGGAGTATCCCTAGTCCTACATACACAAAACCATTAGCAGTACCACATTTCAAGGAAAAAGGTAAATTAAAACCATCTATTCATTTTGCTATTAAAGCGGTATGAGGAGGGTTGTTACATCCTCCCCCACTAGAAATAAACACAGTCCCTATGTTTCATGTCATAGTTAAAAAAATTGAATATATATAGCTTTTCATAAATGCCAAATTCATAATAACAATTTATAAATCATACTTTATTTTCTATATTAGAATTTAAAATCTGAAATCATTCAAATTTGAACATGATATTCATTATTTAATATACATAGTATATTGCATTCCATAAAATGTCCAAAATGAACTTAAACACACATACAACACATAAGCAAAGTTACTCTACTTAGTAACTCAAAACATACATAAACTACTCTACTTAGTATCCAGTCTCATATCCATATGCATATATACATATATCATAAAATCATATAAAATTTGTTTTGACAAATTTTATATCTACTCAAATAGATAAGTAAACTATTGTTGCATATCTACCACATTTTCCCATGTGGCATTTCTATCCGAGTAGAGGTCCCATTGGACCCAATATTACTATGCTCCTTTTTCTTAGATTTTTGGTTTTGAAACCAAGTATACGAATAGGCTTAACTTCAATTTTTAGTGGATCAATCATCTACAATTTGGAAACATCCAAAACATGAGTAGGATCAGAAATGTATTTCCTAAAGAGGGGTACATGGAATACATTATGGATTTTGGATAAGCTTGGTGGCAGAGCTAGTATGTATGCAACAGGGCTTATCTTTCTCACAATTTCAAATTGGCCCACATATCTTGAGTCTAATTTGGAATATTTTATGGAAATTTTAGTTGGTTTCACCCTTAGGAACACTATCTCCCACAAAATATTCTCTTGGTGTTCTTTTGAGGTCCGTGTAGCTCTTTTAGCAATTTGCGGCCTCTTTCAACTTCTGCTAAATTCTTTTCAATTGATCTTCCATTTCTTTTATAGTTTCCAATCCGATCACCACTTGATCCTCTAGATTATCCCAAGATAAAGGGATTCTACATTTTCACCCATATAGGGCTTCAAAAGGTGCCATACCTTGTTATGCATGAAAGCTATTATTGTATGCGAATTCCACTAGGTGTAAATAGTCTTCCCTCTTTTTATGTTGATCCATATAGTACATTCTTAGCATATATTTTGTAATACCTGATTCACCCACTCAGTATGCCCATCTATCTTAGGTCGATAGGTGGTACTAATTTTCAATTTGGTTCATCATGCATTTTGCAAAGCATACCAAAATTTAGAAGTGAAGTGAGAATCTCTATAAAATATTATAACTTCTAGAAAATCATGTAACCTTACCACTTCCCTAGCAAACTTGCTCCCAACGGCAAGTGCATCATCTTGCATATTGTTTGGTATAAAATATGCAACCTTAGTTAACTTATCTACAACTACTAAGATTGCATCTTGCCTGAACCTTGTTTTAGAAAGTCCCATCATAAATTCCATTGATACCACTTGCTATTTTTGCATAGGTATGTCATGTAGGTACAACCTAACCGCTAGATGTAGATGTTCTGCTTTCACTCTTTGGCACTCTAAACATATAGCCACATAAAGTGTGATATCATTTTTCATACCTAGTCAATAGTAGACCTTTCTCATGCTTTCACACATTTTTCTCTCCTGGATGCATAGAATAAGGAGTATTATGTACCTCCTTAAGAATTGTTTCTCTCAATCCACCTGTATTTGGAACTACCAACATGTTCTTATAAAACAACAAGTCATATTTGTATACAAAGCCTATATCTTTTCCAACTTCTTGCTCAACCTAAATATTGTAAGACTAAAAAAATTCATATTTTTGTTATTTATTTTTAATTTTATTGAATAAATCATATTGTCATTTTGTCATTGTAGCAATGTGCCCTCTCCTACTTAGAGCACCAACAACTTTTTTCTCTTTACTCTTAATGTATTCAATGCCAAAATCATACTCGACTAGAAACTCCATCCAACGTCTTTGCCTAGAATTCAATAAGGGTTTAGTAAATATGTATCTTAAACTTTGGTGATTTATATTTAATTCAAATGGTTTTTCTACCAAATAGTACCTCCAAATATTAAGGGTATGTACAATAGTAGTCAACTCCAAATCATGAGTGGTATAATTCACCTCATGCCTCTTAAGTTTTCTTGATTCAAAGGCAATAACTACATCATCTTGGGTAAAAACCCCTCATAATCCTTCAATTGATGCATCAGTACATACTATAAACTTCTTATTAGGATCAGGTAATTGTAAAATTGGTGCGGTTGTCAACTTTTCTTTCAATACTTGAAAAGCCTCTTCACACTACTTTGCCAATTTGAAGGCTTTACCTTTCCTTTGAATCTTTGTAATGGGTTGAGAAATTCATGAAAATCCTCTAATAAATCTCCTATAATAGCCTGCAATTCCCATAAAAATTTGTACCTCAAATATATTAGTAGGTGCACTCCAATCAACAATTGCTTCTATTTTCTTGGGATCGACTGCAATCCCTTCAACAAAGATAATATGTCCCAAATATTGTACTTGTGAAGTGTAAAATTTGCACTTTGATAGCTTTTCATATAATTGATTCTTTCTCAGAATCTCAACTATAGTTCTCATATGTTGATCATGTTCCTCCTTGTTCTTGGAATAGATCAGTATATCATCTAAAAATATGAACACAAATCGATCCAACTACTCTTTAAAAATTCTATTCATTATATTTATGAATGTAGTTGGGATATTAGTTAGTCCAAAGGGTAGGATGGTAAAGTCAAAATTTCCATACCTTGTTCTAAATTTTGTTTTGTAAGTGTCTTCTTCTCGAATCCTCAACTGATGATAGCCAGATCTTAGGTCAATCTTCGAGAAGATGGTTGCTCCTTTAAATTGGTCAAATAGATCATCAATTCTAGGTAACTAATACTTGTTTTTGATAGTAACCTTATTCAGCATCCATTAATCTATGCACATTCTCAATGTATCATCTTTATTTTTAACAAACAAGATAGAAGCTCCCCATGATGACACACTTGACTTGATTAGCCCTTTTTCCAACAAATCCTAAAGTTGTGTTTTGAGCTCTTGTAGATCAATAGGAGTCATTATATATGGTACCCTTGCAATGGGTGTAGCTCCAAGTAACAACTCAATAGAAAAATCAAACTCCCTCTAAGGAGGTAACCCTGGAAGGTCCTCCAAAAACACATCCTTGAATTCTCCTAAAATAAGATGCTTTTGGAAGAGGTCGGATTCTACTTACATTTCCTCTTTCTTATTCATTTTATCTATAAAAAGCATTCCCCTCTTCCTAATAAATTTATTTATCTACATTTTAGATAATAAATGTGACTTGATTTCACCAAGATCACAATGAATCCTAATCCTTTGATTAGACTCGTATAAAAATTCCACCCATATCTCTTCAAAATTCATAAGAGCCTTATGTGCTTTTAACCAATGTACACCAAGTATGATATCAAATGCATCCAAAGGAGCTACATACATATACCAATTAGTTTTTCCTTGTGGCAGAGTGATGTGAGGTTCAAATAGATATTGATTTACTTGGTAGGTTTGCCCTAATCCTTATTCTACCTTTCAACCATTAGCCAAAATTCTAGGTCTTTTAGGTATGTCCCTCACTAGACTAGTGGAAATAAAGCTATAAGTTGATCCACTATCTATCAAAATACGCACATATCTATCAAATATTTTACCATTTAATTATAAAGGATTAACTTGACCATCGAACCCAAAACTACTTGTGGTTGCAAAAATCCTATGGGTAGTTTCTTTTGGGGTTTTCTGGCGTAGATCAGCTCTATGAGGGCATTTGTTGGCATAATGAGCTCATTGACATATATAACATCCATTTGTTGGAGCTCTATTTCCTCTATTGTTATTCTCATTTTTTCCCTTAAGCATAGTTTTCTTATCCTTCTCTTTATTTACCGATCTCTAATCTTATCTTTTAGGAAACTCTTGTCATCCCTCCTAAACTTATTGTTCTAAAATGTATCTATATTTTTGCCTCCCTACCTATATTTATATCCTCCCTTAAGTTTATTGTTTTGTACTTTCTCTCATTTCATGAACCCAACACTCTTCCACTTCTTCAGTTCATCTTTTTCCTTTTCAGATAGATTTTGATAGTTAAAATATGCTTTCCTAGTCTCGTGGTTGGCTTCTTATTTTTGTGTCAAATCAAAAGTTATAGGAATATTTATAGGGTTGTGCATATTTACCACCATCATGATTCTAGAATGTAATCCTAGAACTAATTTTTAAGTCTTCATTTCTTCATTTATTTCATATTGAGATGCATATTGTAATAGTTGAATAAAATTTTGGTGATAATCATGCACTGACATAGTTTCCTATCGCAAATTGGAAAACTCCTCAAATTTCTCCACATAATATTGCTTGCTTAGAAATCTATGCTTGAATTCCTTGATAAACTCTTCCCACCTAAGGTCTGCAACTTCAATATTATGCCCTTTCTTATAAGACATCCACTAGTCTAGGGCTACTTTAGTCATTTTCATAACTGCTAATGCAGTTATAGATTCAAATGATAAAACCACCAGGGAGAAATATGACTCTAGTTAACTTAGCCATTTTTTTGTAGTGTCACCATCACATTTCCCATTGAATTTGGATATTGCAACCTTATTTATATTCCTATCCAAATCCTTACTCGCCCTGGCCCTACCATTTCTAGATCCTGTAGGTTCACTAGGTACCTCCTCTACCCTGCCTTCTCTAGTTTCTCTTCCCCTAGCTAAGTCTTTAATAAATTTTTGTTGTTGAACAATCAACTCCTCTTGTTGGGCCATATGAGTTTTTTGTTGGGCAATATCTTCCCTTTGATATTCCATGTGTGTTTGTATTAATTGCACCACCTTTGCAAGGTATTCTTCCTACCTATAAGTCTCATTTGGAGGAGGTTCATTCTATAATTTCATCCTTATTTCACATTGAGGACCTTCTTATCTTATACCTGATCTTGGTCCCCTCATAGATCTTTCGATGACTTCTTCCTCCTTACCTCCCACAAGATTTTTTGAAGAACCACCTTGCAACATTCATGCCATTTGACCTATAGGTGAAAAAAGTAAATCAGTTTATAAGTTTTTATTGATCTAGACAAATTAATTAATTAATCAGAGTTCTACAACTTAAGATATATTATGCTCTGATACCATATGTAACAAACTAGGTCTACTCACCAGGTTGTACCACTAAAATAGAACAAGCATTTTCACAAGGTAATTTTTTTATTTCAATCCATAGTTTAATTCTTGAGAGTGCTTTTAGGGTCATAGCAAATTTTATTTACCCAATGAAACATTATCAAAAACTTTAATTAGTACAAGCATATCATACCACTTTTGGGTTTAAGACTGTTGCAGACAACCACCCAAGTGGACAAGATTGGCCAATAAGTTAACCATATTTTTGCATGGTATACAAGGAAATAGGTTAAGTTTACCTGCTTAATTTTAGCTATATGTTCTCTAATGTTTGAGAAAACTTATTTACCCACTTTCATTTTATCATGATAAAAACCATACTAGCTTATTTTCTCTTAATATAGTTTAAGTTGGAAATTTACTTTGTTGGTAAGTCTTCTCTTAGTATTTTGATGTTTGGACAATTTTACCCTTTATAAAAAGTTTGAATGCTCTTGTAGTTTTCCCAATTGCCACAATTTTGTTTTTTTTACTACCTAAACTAAGTCAAAGTTTTATCCTATTTTTGGTTTTATACAAGAATATAACATCATAAAAATGGCTATAAAATGGGTAAACAAAAGTATTTATTAAAATATTCAATCTTAACTTAAAATCCTCCATAAAACTTAATTAAATATTGCTTACTTTTTTCCTTCTTAAAAATGATTAAAAAGCATATACAATATCTAATATTAATAGTTCTTGGCTGCTAGCCATGTTTGAGAATGCATTACAAAAGTTTATTAAAACTCCTATTTTTTTTTAAATAAACCTCATTGCTTACAACTACCTTCAACAACTAAACAAATTTTTCTTGTATTATATCCAGGCTAAAATAATGACATTCCAGGTATACCTGTAAATGTTGTTACATTTTCATTCTTTTCACTATTCTACAAGTAAGGGTGTCCCAACCCATTTTCAGTAAACAAAAAAGGCATGCATTAATTAATGTTGAGGTAACTCAAAAGTATTGAAGGTTTCTGGTTACAAGGTTTCTTGATTGTTTTATTAGTTTATAAATAGGTGGTTAACCATAAACCACCTGCTAATAGAGTAATTAATACTCTCTTCCATACTAATTACAAATTGGTTGTTTGATAGCATGGTTTTATTTTTTATTTATAAATTTTTGACCTTCCAAGCATAAAATTGTTGCTCGTGTGTAGTCAAGCAAGAGCATAAATCTTCTATGACAAATTGTAAAGACCATGCTTCAATTTTAAACTTACTCAAATAGTGATTTCTAGAAATACCTTTAAAGTATAATTCTAACAAGATAATATTTTACATATATCTATTCTATGAATGTAATCACAAATCAGCTCTATGAAAAGCAAGACTTCTATCTAAGAACCAGGGCACATCTATTCTTTAAAATTTACACAGAGGCTTACTTAAAAATAACTCAATATCTCTTCCCTAATTTATTAACTTTGTAATGACAAGTCTTGACAAGATATGCTTTGGTAAAACAACTCCTCACAGAACTTATAATAAATAATATAGACTCCAAATAGAACAAACTTAATACATTATCTTTAGTTCATCCTCATATGAAACTTAACACAGTTTTACTAGGCCAAGCCTCAGTTAAAATTATAAAACCATTTATTAATATTTCTCAATAATACAGATAACATACAAGCTTTGTCCTAAGTTTTTAGTTTTCAAGTTATACATACAGTTGCAAGCCAAGCATCAAACACAATTAGTTTTACATTGGTAACATTCAAGGACTAGAGAAACTCTTTGTTCGATGTTCCAAAAAAATTTAGATCTTATAGGCCCAAAACGGCCACATCCTTCAAAAAAAAATTATATTTTCTAAGGCAAGGAAGGAATGTTCTAGTCCGCTCGAGATATGGTGTATTTTTCTACGACGTAGCGTAAGATTCTCTACCCCGTGGTCAAAATAGTTAAATTTTGCACTTGGCCACTTTCGAAAACTTGGCACAACACACATGTTTCCAATCCGCACACGTTAAAGGCTATTTTTGAGATATGTTCCATTTTGCAGAATTTCAAGTGTATTTTCTAGTGACACAGTGCATATGTTCTAGTTCGTGATTAAGCTAGTAAAACTTTACATTTAGTGATTCTAAAGGGTGGGCTACAACATATGTTTTATTAATTCTATAATCCCAATGGTTTGCAACATTATTGATTCCATGGGATTTCTTGTGTATCTTAACGTGGCATGACATCGGATGTTCCAGTCCATGGTCAATATAAGTCAATCTTGATGTAACTACATTTTAAATCGTGGAACAACACATAGTGTTTTAGCCCACTTCAAGAAAAGACTATTTTTATGCATGCTATATATCGTGCAAGTTCTAGTGTATTTTAGAGCGACACAACACACATGCTCCAACCCATAGTCAAAAGTAGTAAATATGCAATAAATAGAGTTACAAGGTGGTAGACCGATGCAAAGTCTTGTAAAGTATAATTTTACACTATATCCTGAGTAGACCAGTGCAATGTTATACCCCACGATCAGTGATGGTTAAAGCTTGAAAGGACGAGTTTTAAGAATGAAGAACATGTGCTTATACTGAGAGGGGGGTGAACAGTATAAGATAAAACTTTTTCTTTTTAATCCAAATAATAACATCAGCAATATTAAAGTAGTAAACATCACACAAAGCATCACACACATGAGAGACATGATTTTTACGTGGTTCACCCAATGTGGGCTACTCCACGGAGAAAATATTTCTTATAAATTTTTCTCAAATAAATTCTCTTGGGAATCCTTTCCCTACAATGTTTATGGACCTCTATCCAAAGGAGACACCAATCCCCTAATCAATTTTATGGATCTCTATCCATAGGAGAACTCCTTTCTCCTCTTGCTCTAACTGGTGATCTTCTAGAAGAACTGTTGCCCCCACTGCTCTGGCTAATGGATCTCTATCCACTAAAGACTCCTATCCTCACTACCCTGGCTAATGGATCTCTATCCATTGGAGACTATCATCCTCTATACTATATCACCTTCAAATATCTATCTCAAATCTGCACTAAACATAGTCCTTCGATCTAGCACAAATTTGCTCAATCTCTGTATTTGTTCTGGCAAAAACCTATCCTCAAATCTACACCAAACTATGTCCTCTAATCTATCCTCAAATCTATCCTCAATCTATATTGTAAGCTTTCACAAAAGCTCACACAAATATTTCCATAAGTCTTCTCAAAGACTTACCTCAAATCTGCTCAACAAGTCCACACTAGAACTTGTCCAATATCATAGAAACATAAAGAAAATTGTTAGAGATTCAATATGTTTCACACTTATCAACACTCAACCTCTTTCTCAAATCAATTAAGAATATAGAATAATTTATTTCATAGAACTTGAACAATCACTTCACACATCCACTTGACTAGGCTCAACCAACTCTACTCAACTAATCACTCAATGAAATGATCCTTGCTCACAAACCCTAGTCCAAGCATATGAATACTCACTCAAAATATTTCCAACAATGCTTATCAACCAATCTCACATAACAATGATACTCATGATCTTTTACAAACCCTAGTTCAAGTTCTTCACTTAACCAATGGCTTCAACAACAATGCTTATCAAACAAGGTTTTAACAACAACTCTTTATTCAGAAAAACCTTGAAGCATTAACTCAAAACACACTCAATAAGGAAACCTAATTAAGTCCTTTTCACTCCAAAGTTATTTTCTAGAAAACCAACCAATCAACTCAACCATGGAAGAATATGCCCATACCTTTTTCTTGATGTAGAATGATCTTCAAAACCTAGTATCAATTTTCACAACTTTCTTTGCCAAGTACAAAGGGTTAGATGACAAGAATTATCACCCTAACACTTTTCACAATTTATCTCAAACACAAAGATAAATTAAATCCCAAATACACCTTATTGATCCATCTCAATAATAAATTTCAACATCATAATTTTCATCAAAACCTCTTGTAAAATATAACACAAATTCTACTTATAACTCCTTTCTTAAATTGCACTTATCAAATAAAATAATTTATAAAATAATGCAACTTAATCAAGAACAACTTTTACCATGCCCAAAAATCACCTTAACACTTAGGTAAATAATCCAATTTAATTATCACCTTATACCTCCCAATATACTCACAACAACCTTAGGGCAAACAAAAATTTAAACCAAAATTATTACCTTTGCCCTTAGTGGGTTTTGAACCCACGACGCTGCCTCCTCAAGTGCCTTAGCCATGGCCTTGTATGTCATGTGAGATAAGCACTCACATGGGAGATAAACTTCCCACATGCTCTTTATCCTATCCACTGGCACTAAAACCAAAATGAAAAGGGCTTCCTTAAAACTGTTGTCACCGGGTTTCGAACCCGTAACCTCCCTTTCACAAGCATCGAACCTTTGCCACCTATGCTAGCCACCGAATGGTGCTAGGATCTTGGTGCCTTATCTTTTTCAATACCTTGGATCGTGGGATTTACACTACACATGATTCTCTCTCTCTCCTCCATGCAATGCAACACGTTCAAATTCGAATTGCAATGTTACATATTTTTGGGCCTTAGCAAAGGCCATATATATGTGTTTTGATTTATTCCTTCTTCACGTCGGTGGGGATAATATCTTATTTGCACGTCGGTGAAAATGATATTTGGTATTGTCATTTGAATAATATTTATTTATAAAATTTAAATTCAATTTTGAATTTAAATATTTATAAATTAAATATTAAATCTTTCCATGGGCTTTTTAATTTGAAATTAAAGCCTCCTTGGTTTTTATAAAAAACCTGTTATATTATGCCCATTGTGGTTTTAATTAAAAACCTTTTAATTTGCTTCCCATAATATTTAAAAATAAATATTATGAAGCTCCTTTACTATCAAACTTTTGCATTGCTCCTTTTGGCATTCTGGCATCAATGGTGATTCACTCTTTGGCTTCAATGACAATTTCATGTCCTGACATCAATGACAACTCTATGGACTCAAAATGTCCAACAATCTCCCCCTTTGTCATTGATGGCAACCCAATAACTTTTTACCATTTCTTTGACCTTTTATTTTGCTCCCCCTGGGAAATTGCTCTCTTCTTAAATCAAATCTCTCCCCCTTACTCAAATACCAAATATCTCCCCCTTTGACATCAATGGCAAAGGGTCACCTTTGGGGCTCGGGGCTAAGAATGAGTCTCTTAGATTAGCCCCTCCCCCACCTCCTCTTGAGGTGGTTAATTCTAGGGTGGGAGTATTACTCCCAATTTTCCTCGAAGATACTCAAAGGTCTCCTTTGAAAGTGGCTTAGTAAAAATATCTGCTATCTATTCCTTTGTAGTAACATATTCCAACCTGACCTGTTTATCTTTCACCTGTTCTCTCAAAAAATGATACTTGATAGAAATGTGCTTTGTCCTGGAGTGCATCACTGGATTCTTTGAGATACTTATAGCACTTGTATTATCACATAATATGGGAATAGGATGATCATGTTTTATCTTGAAGTCTTCTAGAGTTCGCTTCATCCATAATACCTGTGTACAACTGGCTACTGTTGCAATATATTTTGCTTTTGTTGTAGATAAGGATACTGAAACCTACTTCTTACTTAGCCAAGAGACTAAACAATCTCCAAGAAAGAATGCTCCTCCACTTGTGCTTTTTCTGTCATCAATACTGCCAACCCAATCTACATCTATATATGTTGTGAGTGTGAAACTATCACTTTTGGGATACCAGAGCCCAAAATCCATAGTTCCTTTTAGATACCTAAGAATTATCTTTACTATTGCCACATGTGTTTCCTTAGGTGTTGCCTGAAACCTTGCCACTAATCCCACTGACTGCACTATGTCTGGTCTTGTAGTCGTAACATACAACAAGATTCCAATCATGGATCTGTATAATCTCTGATCTACCTCTAGAGATTCATCATCCTTACTTAACTTGCATCTTGTGACCATGGGGGTACTTACCAGTTTGCAATCCTCTAACCTAAATTTCTTTAGCATCTCTTTTATATACTTGGTTTGTGAGAGAAATACTCCTTTCTCTGATTGTGAAATCTGGAGTCCAAGAAAGAAGGACAACTCACCAAGCATAGACATATCAAATTCATTTTGCATGTTCTTAGAAAATTATTTACACATCTTATCATTATTTTCCCCAAAAATGATGTCATCAACATAAACAACCACAATTAGTAGATCATTCCTTTCATTTTTGATGTATAAGTTGTTGTCTGCTATTCCTTTTCTGAATCCCTATTCCTAAAGATACTTATCCAATCTTGAGTACCATGCTCTTGGAGCCTGCTTTAGACCATACAATGCCTTTTTCAATCTGCATACATGATCTGGTTTATCTGCTAATATGAATCCCTCTAGCTATTCAATATAAACTTCTTCTTCTAGAACACCATTTAGAAATGTTGACTTAACATCCATCTGATATACCTTGAAGTTTTTGAAACTTGAGAAGGCTAAAAATATTCTTATGGCTTCAAGTCATGCAACTGGAGAAAATGTCTCATCAAATTCAATTCCCTCTACTTGTGCATAACCTTTGCATACTAACCTTGCTTTATTCCTTACTACCTGTCCATCTTCATTTAACTTGTTTTTGAATACCCATTTTGTGCCAATCACATTTTTGTCCTTTGGTCATGGGACAAGTTCCCAAGTCTTGCTTTTCTCTATATGATCTAATTCCTCATCCATTACCTTAATCCAAACTTATCCTCACTTGTCTGAGTGAAGTCTTTTGGCTCAATCTTAGATAGCAAAGAAAAATTTGCTTGTTGAGATGGTGTTATTATCCTTCTCCTTGTCTGTCTTTCATCTGGATTCCCAATGATTTGATCTTTTGGATGATGCTTATGTACATATCTGGATGGATTTTTAGGAAGAAGTCTTTGTGTTTCTTCTTCTTATTCATCTGATTCCTCATGAAACTCCTCTTGACAACTTCCATCTTCCTGATACACAATTTGCTGAATTGGTTCTCTTGAATCTATCTTCTCATCAATTGTTACATTTATACTTTCTATAATAGTACATGTTCTCTTGTTGAAGAATCTATAGGCTTTACTCCTTGAGGAATAACCAAGAAAAATTCCCTCATCACATCTTGGGTCAAACTTGCCTAAGTTTTGATCTTCTCGTCTTATGTAACACTTGCTTCCAAAAATCTTGAAGTGTTTTACAATGGTCGATCTTCCTTTCCAAAGCTCATATGGAGTCTTGTGATGGTTTACCCTCATTTGAGCCCTAGTGATTATGTATATTATTGTGTTTACTACTTCTCTCCAAAATCCATCTAAGAGCTTAGACTCATTTAGCATAGCTCTAGCCATATTCTCAATAATCCTATTTTTCCTTTCAACTACCCCATTTTGTTGAGGAGTTCTTGCTTCTGAGTATTCTCTTTTGATCCCATGTTGTTCACAAAACTCTACAAATTCATTTGAGGTAAATTCTCCTCCTCTATCATATCTCAGACACTTAATCCTTTTTCCAGTTTCATTTTCAACCAGTTCCTTAAATGCTTTAAATTTTTCAAAGGCCTCTAACTTCTCTTTCAGGAAAGCTACCCAAACCATTCTGGAGTAATCATCTATAAACAATATAAAGTAACTCTCACCCTGAATACTTTATGTTCTGGTAGGACCACATAGATCAGTATGTATTAGACTCAATGGCTCAGATGACACATATCCTTTTGACTTAAAGCTTGTCCTAGTTTGCTTTCCATGTTGACAGGGTGCACAAATTATGCTTTATGGTCTTCTTATTTTGGGTAAATCTCTGATAGCTTATTTATTGCTTATGTTGACTATGTTATCAAAATTCAAGTGACCCAATATTCTATGCCACAACCAACTCTCATCTTCTTGTGATAGAAAGCACTTTTCCCCTTTGATATCACTAAGCATGTATAGATTGTTTGGGGTTCTTCTTGCATTGGCAATGACTTTTCTATTTTTTATTTTCTTATCTCACATCTATCTGGGTGGAAAGTAACCATATACCCCTGATCACAAAGTTGACTTATACTTAGCAGATTATGTTTTAACCCTTTAACATACAACACATTTTCTATTTTTGTTTTCCCATTATCTAAACTTAGAGTTCCTCTTCCACCAATCCTTGTTGATCCATTATCACCAAAACTTATTGATCCTCTATTGGTTTCTTTTAGTACAATGAATTTGTCTTTGTCTCCTGTCATGTGACTAGATCAACCACTATCAAGATACCATTGTTCTTATTTATCCTGAGCATGAAGGGCTATTTGAACTAACATTGATCTAGCCTTAACATTTTTCCTTTCATATTTCCTAGTTGTTGAAATTATTTTTCTAGACTCAGGAAGTATCATTTTACACCATCTAGCCTTGTGCCCAAAATTATTGCATTTGTAACATATAATATCATCATCCATAAGAGGTGTAAAAGAATTGAAATTTCTATTGACATTGTTTCTTGCATGACTAATACAGTGTACAGATCTATGACCATATTTATTACAAGAAAAGCAATGACCATGGAAGAAATTATGTAACCTGTTTGGATGCCTTTTATATTGTGGTGGAGTGCTTCTCCTTTTGTGATTAACTCTCATCCAAGGTTCTTCTTTGCTTTCTTCCTTTTCTGATATCCTTAGCTTACCTATATTTTTTTGAATTTTCTGCTTCTTGAAGACTTGATTCCTTTTTCTATTTCTCATACTCTACATCTTGTAGTCCCTTGGTCCTTTCAACTTCATTCCTTAGATAAACAATTTCTGCTTCCAATATTTCACATTTTTTTTCTCTTGCTCTTAACAGATCTGTCATATCCTACTCAATTTTCTTTCCTTCTTCTACCCTTATCTTGAGTTCTGTGAGATTTTGTAGAAGTTCCATCCTTGCTTCTTCATCCTCTTGAATTTGTTCCTTCAAGATTGAATTCTTTTCTCTAATTCTTTCAAATTTTATGAGAGTAGAAAAGAATTCCTCTTTCATATCAAACATAGTCTCCTCTTCATTTTCTGAAGTCATGTGTGCTTCTAATGGATCCTCCTCCAAGTTGTTAGTCTTTTCACGGAGAGACCCACTCTGATACCAATTGAAGAACATGTGCTTATACTGAGAGGGGGGTGAACAGTATAAGATAAAATTTTTTTATTTTTAATACAAATAATAACATCAGCAATATTAAAGTAGTAAACATCACATAAAGCATCACACACATGAGAGACATGATTTTTACGTGGTTCACCCAATGTGGGCTACTCCACGGAGAAAATATTTCTTATAATTTTTTCTCAAATAAATTCTCTTGGGAATCCTTTCCCTACAATGTTTATGGACCTCTATCCAAAGGAGACACCAATCCCCTAATCAAGTTTGTGGATCTCTATCCACAGGAGAACTCCTTTCTCCTCTTGCTTTGACTGGTGATCTTCTAGAAGAATTATTGCCCCAACTACTCTAGCTAATGGATATCTATCCACTGAAGACTCCTGTCCTCACTGCCCTGGCTAATGGATCTCTATCCACTAGAGACTGTCATCCTCTATACTTTATCACCTTCAAAGCTCTATCTCAAATCTACACTAAACATAGTCCTTCGATCTAGCACAAATCTTCTCAATCTCTATCTCTGGTCTGGAACAAACCTGTCCTCAAATCTGCACCAAAATTTGTCCTCTAATCTATCCTCAAATCTTTGTCCTTAAATTTATCCTCAATTTGTATTGTAAGCTTTCACAAAATCTCACACAAATATGTCCACAAGTCTTCTCAAAGACTTACCTCAAATCTTCTCAACAAGTCCACACTTGAACTTGTCCAATCTCATATAAACATAAAGAGAATTGTTAGAGACTCAATATGTTTCACACTTATCAACACTCAACCTCTTTCTCAAATCAATTCAAAATATGGAATAATTTGTTTCATAGAACTTGAACAATCACTTCACACATCCACTTGACTAGGCTCAACCAACTCTACTCAACTAATCACTCAATGAAATGATCCTTGCTCACAAACCCTAGTCCAAGCATATGAATACTCACTCAAAATGTCAAACAAAGAAGTGGGCTACAACATAACATATTGGTCCATGTCGTAGACTTGAATATTATTTAATCAAATTGAAGAGCAAGAATAATGGTCTAGCGTGATTTTCTATCATATGTAGTTTGAAGTGTATTTTTCTTATTGATGTTCTATGTGCTCCAGTCCATGGTAAAAATGGTCAACGAATATGATAAGTCATTCTGAGGAGTGGGCTATGACATGTTCTATGCTGCACATTTACAAGTAGTTTTAAGCTTTGATCTTGGCCATTCGTGACCAGATCAAGGGTTGTTTTATGTTGATGATTCCCAAGCATATTAAATCAATGCCTCTATGATATGAATCAGTTAACCAAAGCAAGATAGCATATGAAGCATTCATGAAGTCAAGAATCAAGAATACAGTCAATTACAAATTTACATTTATATTATTACTATAAGAATAGTCGATACCCTAGATCATGGTTTTAAATAGTTTGAAGTTGAACCGCCATGAAGAACCAACAAGTTACTAAGTCAAGCTATAAAGGAGTGCAAGATCATGCAGTTTATTTTGAATCTAATATAAATAAGAGGCTACCACATCAACATGCAATTGATCTAGCATTCCATCATCCTTGTAATGTTCCATTTTATTCTTTCAATGTATAAGAAAAAAAATTGAATAGAGGTCGAACCCTCATTTTAAGGGTTGGATCTAGAGTGTTTTCTTGCCCTATTGTATAATTCTTTCTACAAAACAATAGAAGGAACATTACTTGGATGTTTGGCTCAGATTGGTGTCTTCTATTTTCTTTGAGATATTCAAGCTATGAATTGTTTTTTTGCAACTACTACTATGGTTAGTTTATTTTGTTGATATTGGATTACTAACTTAGAGCAATTGAAATCTTTTCATAATTGAATCTATACTTGCAAGAATTTCTTTTCTATAAAATCTTGATGTTGATCTTATTCTGCTAAATTTGATTATTACTATTCTTGATATTGAAATAGCTTCTTGAAGCATGTCTCTTTTCTATTTATAATTATGAATATAACCTATTTTGAATGTTCTTAGTCTCAAGTGTGGGAAAATAAAAATTGTGTTGTAATAAGGATTTCCTATAGATGCTTATGTTGTTAGCTCCATCCGACCACTATTTTATTACTACTTTATAAAACCTAAACCATTTCTATCCCTATCCTTTAGATATTTAACTATGCTTAAATGAGTCAACATATTATTAGTTGACAAGGAACCAACCTACACTAAAGTTTGTATTAGATTAATGTTTAATCCATCTAATATTGTGGTCTAAACTATGATTAGCGGGTGCACGCCTAATAAGAGAACTAGAATATAACAGTCACAGTTTTAAGCTTTTGCTTGATGTCAATTTGAATCCCAATAGTTTTGGCATACCTAGTGGGACCTATT